>VKOC01001577.1:0-46481 GCA_009364415.1 Spea multiplicata | reverse complement strand
CCCCCTTACCTGCACTGCAGCTCTCCGGTGCCGCTCACAGACCTCAGCAGGGGGCGCGGCCTCTCTCTGCCTTCTCTTCTAGCTTCCGCTTCCTCTATGCAGTGCAGAAGACCCTCCCACAGGTAAGTAGCAGGGCTCGAGGTGCGGCCTGCGTAAGATCGGTTGCCTTGGCTGCCGATCTTACGCGGGCTGCACCCTCTCTCTCCTCCACATTAATAAAAATAAATTAAAAAAAACAACGGGATTTAAAGTCGCATTGCGACTTTATTCCAAATTCGGCAGGGGGGGCAACAGGGGGGGCAAGGATTAACCTAGGGGGGGCAATTGCCCCCCCTTGCCCCCCTGTAGCGACGCCACTGCAGGAATTTTACCATTAAAGAATAAAATGGGAAAATTATGTATATATTTGTTCATATATAAAACAGCACACACCTCAGAATTTCTGAGGTGGTGCTACATACATTGTGATCAGAAATAATGTACTTCTATGTTTTGCATAATGATAGACACCGGATAAATCTTTTCACTAAAGACCAGAGAGACCACTGCCCAAATTGTAAACTTGTGAGTATTAGTTTGTATGTTTGGAGGCTATTATGCCAAATGGTTGGCTTGATATAAATATTTAAAGATTTTATTTAATATTCTAGATTCAACAGTAAATTGGTCATTTCATCATAAATTCATCAGTTTTAAGATTTTTTTTTTCTGAGTAAATAAGAATGAGAAAAAGAAAATGGAGGTAGTTGTTTCAATATTGAAATGTTCTAACTCCTTCCCAGCTAAGTACACGTATTCTACCCAAACTGGGGCAAGATCCAGATGAATATACTATTAAATATAAAAGCTTGCAAGTTTTCCAGCCTGCATACTGGAAGCCCATTGTGTTTTTGTAAGAAGTTTACCAAGTCAATACCCAAAATACCCACAGCTCCAAAAAAAAATCTCTTCCACAACCCCAAGGGAAATGGTAAATCAGAATGCTGAACTTTATTGATCCATTAAATACACAAGACAAAACATATGACCCAGGACTTGGGGAAAACAATTCATGATTATTCAATTAAATGGGCAGATAAAACCATGACAATTAACCGTTAGAACAAAGTTTAAGGACAAAGGACTGAAACCACAAGAAGCCATTATAAAAACAAAATTCAGCCCCGGCTTATGTTAAAATAAAAAAGCAACTGATGTTGTACTCTGTAGATTGATGAATTGCAAGATAGTTGTAAATTATGTTATGCAAATACTAAATTGTTGGCCTTACATGGTCCAGGATTATCTAAGCCCCCACCACCAATACTGAAGTTCTCTTGCAGCACCTCTCAGGCTTCCAGATCATATAGGGGACTGTTTGGGAAGGCTAGAGGTGGGTCATGGGTGACTGGATGGCAGCAGGTAATTCGGGAAAGCGGTTGGGGTCTCTGTCATCTTTGGAGCAGCATTCTTCACCTTAACGGCTGTAGCCAAATTCATCAGCATCGTCGGCACGGAAATCTCCATAACGCCAAAGGTTCAACTAAAAAAAAATAATTATTATATACGCATATTCTCACACAGGCAAAATTTTGGATTCAGGTATCTTTAGATACTTTGAAGCATTTTACTAAAGGTTATGTAACCTATAAACGTGTGGCATTCAAAAATGTGTTTTGAGTCTTGTGCTAAAAAAGATAATTACGGATCAAATTTTTAATTTATTTTTCTAATATTTCTTCAGATGCTAAAAAATGATTTCATCTAGAGACTATGGCACAAGAACCTGGTATGGCATGCTGCCTTATGGGGCAATCGGTTGATTTCTATAAGGGGATATGCGCAGCTTGTGAATGTTTTACAGTGTACATTTCAACTATGAAGATATCAGAATCACATTGGTGAGATTTACACTGCAGATGAAAGATGGCTATTTGGTTACTCAAAGAAAGGGCGGTCAGGTTGGGTTTTTGCACACAATCGGCCATACCTACACCAACAGGTAAGCTCTTCACCTTTGATACACTCAAATATTAAGATGTAGAATAGGGGACTTTCCAAAGTAAATGATGTGCAACGATTAAATCCTAATGTGTACTACATCAGCACTATTACAAGATAATCTGTATTATTACTACAAGATACCACACCTCTTTTTGGGTACCCAGCTGCAGATCTTCTTATACTTCACAAGACCAAAAATATTTACATTCATCGAGATATGTTTCCAAGGCTTGTACGTATTAATAAAAAATTGATCCAAACAAAAACTTACCCGAGCTGCCTTTGCAGACTCCTGAGCACTCAGATATTCTGGGATCTAAAAGAATTTAAGATAAGAGGGTCAGATGAGTTTAGATGATTGAAGTCTAAATTATAAATGCAAACTTACAATAATAAGTTAATGCCGGCACATTACATTTTCCAACTCGCCTTTTAGTGAAATACTCCTGCTCAACAAAGATGCTGACTGTTGAACTTCGTAAATGGGAGAAACTAGGTTTTTACTCCAAGTGTAGAAAGGCTGAGCTTTAAAAGGAACCATTTTAACTCTTAATGCAGGGAACATAAGCACTCTTTAGAAATAGAAAGGTTTTGCAGTGTTGCTGGTTTTCTCTGGGCAAGAGACATTTTAAATGTGCTTATATGATGTCACTTTTGCATTCTCACTTGATAGTAAATAGACTCAGATACACATGCAGAATTTTTTTATAAGAAATAAACTACTAAATAGTGTCGGGGGGATCCAACATTTGAGCAGCAGAGTCATGGAAGAACAAAACTTCAGTGTCTTTTCTGGTATCTGTCACTAAATTTGTATAAAATTATCATGAAAGTGACCTTCAAAATCAGGTGATCTAGTACTGCAATAAAGACAAGCGTTAATACAGAACACATTAAAAAGCAAAGGCGTTATTGTACTACAAACCACATAAGTATTTTTAACTTTACCAAGCAGTACAAAATAAAAAGATGATACATGCTTTAATTAGTTCTTCTATACATCAAGTATCACTACACAGTTTTATTTCCTGTTTAGGAGATTATAGTGAAGAAATTGCACTGTAGCACAAGTGATTTGTCCATTCTGCCCATAAAATATCATCTGCTTTTCAGTTTACATGTTTAAACTGGTTCAGTTTTGGTGGTGGTGGGGTTTGACACTCGACAGACTCTGTGATTCACTGCTGGAACTGTGAAACTGCACTAGTTTGTTTCAGGGGGAGCTACACCCAGCATACAAATGTACCAAGAGGGCCCGAGATGCTACAGCCGGTGCGAACGATATGATCAGACTGCCTTGAACTGGGCACAGTGCCAGCCAAGCTGCAAAATTTACTTTGCGCCTTTTCTTTCCTCCAATAAATCAGGAGCGATACATGGAAAACTGGGTATTAGAAATCATTTACTGGTGATGCTTTGCTTACTGATAAATGGCCACTGAGCAGACATACAGTTCCATTATAAACTAGGGCTTAAAGCAAACAGTCTGCAAGAAATATGAGACATAGTAATAAATTGTTCTAAATTGGCATTCAAAATGCTACGGTGCATAGTAATCTCTTCAACACTCAGCCCACTACTATAGTCACCCCTTTTTTGCCAGTTTTTTTTCTTAATTAAGTGGCTAATCAGTAGTAGTTTTTCTCTCCAATCAATAACAATGTGTGTTCTATTCCATGTTTAAATGGTCACAGACTGCCTACACATACTGCTGAATACAGCCCTTAAGAGGTTGTGACATTTTTAATGGGTCATCATTTATATAGGAAGACATTGGGGGGTAAAACAATTGAGGGAGTTCATTAGAGGTAAGGCAAGGGATGTAGTGTAATGGCCTAGCGAGAAGAAAGTCAAGTTTGTCAAAATCTTGCTCTGAACAAATTTGACATCTTTCATATCTATGGAAGTGTGATGGCACTATATTAAGGCTCAAGGGGGACACAGCTGATCTAAAGGGAAGGTACAATTGCATTTTAGTCCCTATTACTATGAGGATAACCAATGCATTTAAAGTGTAAAGACATGGTCACTCACACCTGTTCTCTTCCCTGCAAAGATTTGGACAGCCAGCAGAGATGTGAATGCTAGAACATATGGCAAACAAAAATCTCCCAAAACTGACATATCTTCAGGCTACAGTCTCTTCTAAAGCCTTCACACACACAATATATTCATTTATACAAGGTTTAATCACAAGCAAATGTTTCCACCTACCACTTTCTGGAACTGCTTCTCCTTGCGCACTTCCACCATCACCAGACCCTCTTTCACCAGCCCAAGACCCACATCTTCCTTTGAGTCTGCAAACTGCAGGGTGACATGTGGGCACTTGGCACCAGTGAATTCCACGTTTAGCAGACACTGGGTGTTCTGAATGTCACGCACTACGCTATCCACCACATCTGCACGTGCATCGTCCTGGGGGGCGGAACAAAAAGGCCAATGTTAACCATGGTACTTCTGCAGACAGTTCTTTGCAAAGCACATTTAATTTATATACTTACATCCTGAGGCACCTGGATGAATGCAAAGCAGTACTCTATGGCCTGCGCAGGAAGAATGCGTACACTGTAAGACGGAGGCATAGGGCCTAAGCGGGTAGCGGGCAGGACTTCTCTCTGGAGACAAATTGGTAAATTAATGTTAAGTACATTCAGAAACAGATACATATGGATATCACACGATATATAAGTACATCCACAAAGACATGCATTTGAGGAACAGAAAGCAATTAGGGGTTTGGTGTATTTGTGTCACCCCATTTAATACAAAACCAATGAAAGCCAGAGTGCTAAACAAACCTTGGACATGCCAAGACATGATTACTGGGAGAAAAAGGTGCATTTTTTGCCATTTAAACATGTATATAACAAATGGATTGATTCAATTCTAATGTGCACGCATAATTATCTACATACAGAATAAGTAAATTGCATGAGGGACTTGGAGTCCATATAACATTTTACAGCCTCTTCATAATCTGATCCCAATCCATCAGTATTAGATTTGTGATATATACACACACACACAATCAGCTATCTCTATATAACATGTGATAGCACCTTGTTGCTAACTACATTAAGTATGAATATTTTCATACAACAGCAGGAGAAACATGCAGACTAAATGGGCCAGATGACTCGTCTGTCAAATTATGCTCCCAAATAAAGCTAAATAAAAAAGGGTCCTTTATTATTTATATAGGGCCAACAATTTACACAGTGATTAATACAATACATATATTCAAGGGGAGAATTGAAAGACTTAGACAAACTGATACATTTAGAAAATGCTCAAATTACCATACATCATACATTTGAAAGCCCCTAAAGAGGACATGCCATCTTGCATTAAGTACTATAATAAATTATATATATATATATATATATATATATATATAATGTGTATATCTATGTGTGTGTTACTATGCGACATAACCAGTGACTACAAAGAATTACGGTATGTCCTCGTTGAGCCATGTTCAGTGTTAGAACATGGGACTTCAGGCAATGCGTGTCTAATACTGAACATAACACAAGCCTTCAGGTCAAGATGAGTGATGATCTCAAGACATAATCTTGAAGGCAAATTGAAAAGCCCAAACAACCCAGCAGGCGAAGCTCCCAAAGATATGGTCATTAGTAGCGGCACACACAATGTCAGCGGGATGTTTTCTTTGATACAGTGAACGCGTTTAGATTGCATTTGCTCTCAGAAAAACAAAACAAAGTTACTAAGTGGCAGTCATTTTAACAGGGGTGCCAGGTTACATGAATTTACTGTAGAATTATATACATCCATCTAATTTACAGAACAAAAGGATTAATGCTGCTGTTCATGGGCACTAGCCGCCAGCTGCGACATGGAAAGATGTCAAGAACAGAACGCAGAGTTGGCTGTGAGGTAGGCTGGGGGCCGGAGCAGAGCCTTTGCTGGAAGTACAGAGCTGTCTTGCCGAGATGCCTCTGGCCAGTACCCACCCACACTAGGGAGGGATGAACTAATATCTATATTTGCAGGGGTACCAACAGACAGATTAAATCCTCATTAAGGAGCAATCAACTCATCAGGATATGTGGTAGTCAAATAGAGAAAGGCAGTGTGTGCTGCAGACATTTTTGCCTTAGGGAGATGGCTGGATTGGAGATATTATTTAGAACCATAGATCTTTGTTCAAAGAGCTCATAGTAAATACAAAAGATACCTCAATTTGGGTGGAAAGAATCCATAAAATACAAGCAGCCAATGTCAGTTCGACAAATCTGCCAATGCTAAAAAAGGCCCTGTCATCCAGATGCGATTAAAAAAAAAATAATTAAACACCTTAAAGTGACATTGCAGCCGTCACATGCACTTTAATACATATGACGGGTTTTTAATTTTTGCATAGTCTGTTTTTCAAAGGCAATGGAGGCTCTGCAAAAATTCCCAACCGCATTCGCCCCTTTCCCCACCCTGCAGCTAAAACCCTTGCAGAAGATGCATTCGGCTGAATGCATCTCCCTGCACATTATGTACTGTCCTGCAGTGATAACCAGTGCTGGATCTGCTGAATGTTTTCTGCCACTATGACAGGAATACTCACTGGAAGTTCTACACTAACAAGAAACCCATCAACAAGTGATAAGAAATTTTAGATCATGGAGGATGATGATATTTTTTATTTTTTTATTTTTATTTTAGAACAGTTGTAAATTCTGGGTAAGGAAAGGACTCAGAGTTAGGGACATTTAACGTTTATTTTCCATGCAGTGTATTAGCTTGCAGTCCATCATAGCTATGAGTAACTAGTTATTTCCATGTTTCTAACGTCCTCATTCCTTCCTCTAAAAACTTGCACAGAGATCACGTAAAAGCAGATGAGCGGCATTGATGGCTGCTCACATTACACATACATTTTTTTGCATTCATTTTTATACTGTTCCATTCTAATGGTTAAATGAAATTATATATTATACACACACACATACACAAAACATACATACTGTATACACACACAATTACTTTGGCAGGATTTGGGAAGTGATAGGTCCAGTGTAAAGGTGTATGCTTGTGCGAGAATGCCATGCAAACCTGCATCAGTGAGCAAAATGTGTAGTCTGGATGATAGATAACCTTGTATGCTTATGCTGAATGTTTGCTTACATGCTTGGGTGTGAGGCCATACGAGTCCAGGCATTAGTAGCAATGTACAAAAGGGAGGTAGTCATACTACCAAATAGATACAGTATTGGGTGGAGTACTAGATACTCCATAATCTAAAGGTTTTTGAGCAGGGTGGACAAATACAGTATGTGAGATGCCTATGATCAAACTCAAACGTAACATAAAAGTATCTTTACAATTAACCTTGTAGTAGAAGTGGTAAGGGTTAATGCAGTTACAAACTGAGGCAAGGATGGGATATGCATAAGGCTGTCCAGAATTTTCAAAGTAGGGCCATGGACCTAATAAGGTTTGAGGTTTCAAATGTGCTAAAAACATGAGCAGACACGATGGGCCAAATGGTTCCTTTCTGTACACAAATTCTGTTTCTATGATGCTAGGACGCAGAATTAGAAATGGATATAAATGAATCTGCTTTCACATGAGGGCTAAATTGGAAAGAGTTAAACAGCTGCACACATCTACATCACAGTACAGACACGTTAGCAAACATTTAAACTATTAGATTTTGGTTCTGCTACATTAAATGCATAAAACATAATTACATATATAATTGTTAGGCTCATATGCTGCTCTGGTCAATGTTGAGAAAGTTCGGGTCTTCCAGTGCTGGTAATTGTTTTATTTGTTTGCTAACAGAGCAGATCTGATTTATAAGACGGCAGAGCCCTCTTCGCACACTGCAACGGGAAGAAACTATTCAGTCTGAAGGAATATATTAAACAAAGCCATTTTTACGAGTCCTGGTGGCCTGAGCTGGAAGTCTATTTATACAACATACCAAGATCTGAAGGAATTAGATGGAGTATATGAGTTGACTTCTTAAACTCTACTGCCAGTTATCACATCCAGACACAACATATTCAGCTATTCAGGTCACTGGCCTTGGAACCAATGTATTGAGTGAAGTATAACACTGCTTACAGGGCAGGGATGGCCAATATTACTAAAATAGCCGCTTTGCATTGTTGAGGCTCTACGGTTTTTTTCTAAGAATTAGCCAATTTTGTACCTTGGAGAATTGTACCCATAATTGAGTTTAAATAAAAGCCGATTGAGACTTTAAATAATTTGCCATATACTTCAAATGATTTCAAGGGGATTTGCAGGACAAATTCTAGGGGAAAAAATCTGTGGACACTCTAGTAGTAACCCAACTGTTATATTTTCTCTGAAACAAAGATGGAATTCAGCACAATGGTATTCTTTGTGAGGTATATACACTCAATTCTTGCTTTGTTTTTGTACTTATTGATCTTCATTGTAATTGCAACCTGGAAATCGGAATTTTTAGGTTGTATAATTCTGGTATAATTTTGTTATATTTTATCATTTTTTGCAGCACTCACAAAGACTTGGCAGAAGCGGCGAGCCCCTGAACATCTTTCTCCTCCGCACACATCCCAGTACCAGTGGCTGTATGAGCTAACACGTAGTGTGATCTAATTACAAACAACAACCTCGGCCGCTGAACAGTGCATTGTATGTCTCAGAAATGGAAGTAGTGATTTTGCAGCTAGAGAAATAAATACATATTTGCAGCCAGTATACTGCTAAAAGCTATACTTGAAGGCAAATTTATTTTTTAAATAGCCCGTATCTAAAGGTAAATTGGGTTATAATATTTAACATTGCGAGATTTCATTTTATTTTCCTGAAATATAAACTATTATAATAAAATGGTGTAAGAAATTGCCAGAAATCAATATTTCTTTAAAAAAATAAAATAGAATCAACAGTGGAATCAACCCAGCTGTTATGCCGTTTCCATGAGGTCTAAAACCACAACAGGAGCGATAGGACGATAAGGTGATCACTACCAGCCGACAGGAATATTGAACTAAAACTAACAAATTGTATTCTCTATATTTAACAGCCATGTCTCTCTAATAAACTAAAGCCATTTTCTATCATTCTAGAGTAGCTGCCCCAGTGATTTTTTTAGTCTTCTAATTTTACATAGTATGTTGCACATACTGGCATAAGTTAGTAATATACAAGCTGGGACATAGCATTGGCTGATCTCCACAGGCCTGTACAAAGTTATGGAACATGTTTATTAGTGATAAAGATAAGAGTCAATGAAATAGAAAATGGCCGATTCGCATTACAATTAGCTTGTAGAAAATATATGCAATTTTCTTTCAGACACAAAAGCATTAACTTACATTCCCATAATCAATATAGAGGACATGGACTTTGGCAGCAGATTCTACTTTTTCCACACGAGCTCTGTACCTGTTGAGGAAGAAACAAAAATGAGAAAAGGAAAGATGATGTGAGACACTGTAGACCATGGGAACATCTTTGGTGCCCTTAGGATTACAACACTCCAGCCAGAAACTGTTCAATGTAAATATGCATAGTCTACCCATCAACAGCAATGCATGTAAAATAGTGGAAGGCATTAGCACGAATAAGCACTAAACAGGTTATTTAACCAACTTACTTAAAATGTAAATCTGTCACTGTAAGAATTGAGTTGATGGGTTTCATAAAGGAATTAACAAGGCCAGCTATGCTTACCAGGTTCCAACTCTAAAAGCATCCACTAATTTCACCTAAATCAGAACAATGTACCGATTATTAAGGGAAACTTATTCACACTTTTAGATGGTCTGAGAAGCCACAATGAGTTTCATTACTATTTTGGTGTTAACTAGTTGCAAGTATTACCAATAATCTCTAAACACATGTACCAATTGATGTGATAAACATTCCATAGTCACCCATTTATATATAAATTATATATACATACACACACACACATATAGACATATAGACAGACATGTGACATTGTGTAATGTCAACTAAAACTAAATTTCTTTAACTTCTAACAAACCCAAGAAGCTGAAGTCAGCATGCATAGAAGTTAAGTAACATGTCCTAGGGGTATAATACAGCACAGCTAATTAATAGATTGATGTATGCTGTTTAAAGCCAATATACTAAACAG
Source organism: Spea multiplicata (assembly GCA_009364415.1). Taxonomy (NCBI): domain Eukaryota; kingdom Metazoa; phylum Chordata; class Amphibia; order Anura; family Pelobatidae; genus Spea; species Spea multiplicata. The sequence goes on along the minus strand of VKOC01001577.1, from coordinate 36,376 downwards.
TGATAATTAGACAACAGATATGGCCAGGAATTGATGTTCCTTTTTTCAGACATTTAAATCACAAAAATAGAAACTCCAAGTGAGGGCCGACAAATATCCATCAGGCATACCAGAACTGACTCTTTTCTGGTGGGGCAGAGTTTAATCTAATTAAGCACAAAATGAACAGTTGGTATATTAGGATGTAGCATTTGTGGCATTAGATAGATACAACTCTAGTGCCAGAACACCTGTAATACACGGCATCCATTTCCATTGAGCAAACAAGATTTTGTCATTCATTGCATAAGCAGACAAATCACACTCTATGTTGACTGACACCTTGTATGACGTGGAAAACAAATTAAGGGAGTTTAAATGTAATACCTTATACACATTTAAGTAATGTATAGCAGTGCTTAGTGTATCTGAAAATGTGCCTCAGATGCATCTTGCCCCACACCCTCGCTGCTACTCAACCAAGCAACAGTACTGTATCACAGTCGAGTATGTAGGTTTACATAGGTTACAGTTCACAGTTGAGATTATGCAGCAATGACAGGATTTTAATAGCGTCTGCTTTGCAAGTCTTGGTTCCTGGTCAGGTGAATGATAACTACTCATGATGACATCTAGCCGTTCATAACTACTCATCATGACGACACTTACCATTCTCCATCCACAAATTTGGCAATGCAGTATTCTCCACGACGTGGTGAGAACGATCCTTCCAGTGGGGGGTTGCTGGCGATTTCACTCCTCATGCCCTCCATCAACTTCTCTAGCTGTGTGCCTGTGGGAATAAAAACACAATTTTACATCCCAGTCTCACAGCATCCTGTGTGAGGTATGTACAGAGAGCCGACACCTACATATACACTTACTAGTTTACTTCTGAGATGCTTGAACCGCTAGCTACGATATTTATAGATTTACTTTTAGGCAAAAAGGCTGTCAAACAGAGCTATCCCACTGTGCACTGTTACCTTCAGTAGGGGCATTAGTTTGTAACCATACTATCAAAGTCAACGCCAGCCAGACTCTCTACCACATAAACCACCTGTCACAAAAACCAAAATCAAATCAAGGTTAATCACACAGAATTTATATGATCCTTTGGCGGGATGTCAACTTTCAATCCACTGACCTGCATTGAGTTGTAAGGTTTTTTTCCTGCCATTTGTGTACATCATTACTCTAGCTACAATGGAAAGTTACCCAAACCGCTGGGCATTCGTTGGCATCTTAAAAAGTGTGGCAGGACGTTTTAACCATACAGCTCTAGAAATCTGAGCATTCATATTAAAGTACCAACAACACACTGGAATGGCAACTCCTGAAAATGGCAATACTGGTGCATACAGAAATTTGTGGTTGAAATGTATCTATTATATATATATAGTTGACTACAGAGCCATAACATTTCCCATAAGTAAACAAAAAAAAATATAAACAATGCATGTCATAATGACTCCATACTACAACTGTAAGCATGACTGCATGCTGTAGCGTCTGGGACAGTTGCCTTATCTAGGATTTGAACCACGTCCCAGAAAGCCCAATTGCAGGAGTCCATAGCTGTGATCGATAGACCGGATTCTTTAATCAACAAATGCTGATGAGCACAAGTAGCAGGCAACAGGGATATAATCAAAACCGAAAACTGCAAATGTGTATTAGGTGAACGGTAGAAGGTTCCCACCATGGAGAACACTGTTCACTTGCACAGTAACCGTGTGCTACCCTGATACTCCATTGCCTTCCACCTGAGAAATGTTTTCCCTACCAGTGGCTAATTAAGGTCCGACACTGACTACCTTCTCTGACATCTCAGTCTGAGCCTGTATGATTTAATGCAAGCGCTGACAGCAGTGTGTGTGGGTCAGAACCGGCCAAAGTTCATGTTCTCAAAATGTAAAATTAATGATTGGCATTTCAATAATAGGCACTCAAATTTTGTTTTTTTATACATAATCACTAAACATGAAATATTCCAAAACAGCTTCTTGCAATAAATTAACTTGCTTGGATTCACAAGAGGTTTGCTTCAACCGCAAGCTTCCCATAAAAAAACACGCAAGAAGAAGTGCTAGTAAATTAGTCTTCAATGGGATAAACTACACGCACCGATTATATGCCTCATACAAAATGCAAGACTCGGCTACCTGTGATCTAAACATGTCACGCTTCTGCATCCACAGATAACATTGTGAGACGCCCAGAACAGTTACCAAGAAAGGCCTATCAAAGGACGTCGGCTGTGGAGACACTAGTGTATTAATGTGAGGATTTAATTAAGTGATAACTGGGAGGGAAGCATAATCTGGGCTGGTTTATAGCAGCGCTGGCTGTAGAATTAACATAACCTGCAGCATAGTCTGAGATAGACAGCAACAGCATGTTCACCTGTGGATACATTCAGTATCAACTGTCACAAAAATACTCCCAGAAACAAACATATGCCCACTTTTTTTTTTTTTTACATAAAAAGTAAAGAAACTCATTTGAAATCTGTTTGCATACATTCTAAAAAAAACATTTTCTGCTATTCTTATAAGAATTTGTTTCTCTTTTAGGGCTGTAGAACTCCACACTATTATATAAAATATATTAATATATACATATATACACATATACACACACATAAATCAGGGAAGGTTTTGGGCCAACAATCTTTAATGATCAAGAGAAATCCACAACCATGTGATGCTGGAGCATGAAAATATTAGTCTTAACTTTAAAAAGGAGCACTGGAAATACGTGGTCCAAGTGTTCCAATTGTGCCTGTAGTGGAATACACTGTATAGGTTTACAAAGAGGTGAGATGTCCAATACAATACATATGAGCGCTTTAGTAGAACAGTTAACATAAGGTCTGTGGAATTTCTGAATATTTACTACCCAAAAGGTATGCTCTGTATTAAATGGTGTTAAATGTGCTAAACAATTACTGTGAGCTGAAACAAAAAAAATTCAATGACTGGACTAAGGAAGATATTGATCATTCCCTCATAAGTGCCAAATATTTCTTTCAGGTCACTGGATCAATATGCCAATAAATGAATGATGGATATGCTCTCCTAGCTAGTATGAACAATGGCAGAATTAGATGGACGCCAGCCTCTGTTTCAAAATAATCTATAGTATTACTGTGCTACTGCTTGGGGGTTATAGCTTACACACATTTGTTTTCCAATGATAAAGCCATTCAGCTTTAAACTATAATACTATAGAGTCAATCAAACATAGACAGTAAATTTAAAAAGCAATGGGACATATTACTCAGAACAGGATTTAGCTCCCTTAGACTTGGGCATTTTTACATTGATTAATGCGGCACAGAGACGCTTCTTGCGCTCCCATTTAACCTAAACACTTCCTCCACTTTAAATGCAAAATGAACAAAAATAGAAATGTTCCACTGTGTCCTGTAGGTTCATATTGTAAATATGATCTAGTTATTAGCGATTTCTAACGAGTTGGCGGATGAGATAGTTAAGTGAGTCTGTCTGAAGATATCCGGCAGCCAGTAGGTTAAAAATCAAACCACAATTAACTTTCAAAGGTTGCTAGCTGTGCTTATTTAAAAAAACATAATTAGATCAGAACATGTTAGTTTATTAAAGCCATCAATACTTAAGTCAATCCTTTAAATGCCCACTGGATTACTTTGTCATCCAAAAATGTTTTTCCTCCATCATTGCTGTAACTCCCTCCATTAAACATGCTGTCCTCTAGAATATGCCAGGAATCCCGGAACACAGATAAAATGACTGATATCACCGTGCTTTTCCAAAGTTCATCCTCCCCCCTCCAATCCCAGGCGGTCTTATCATGAATATAATAAAATCAAGGACTGATTAAGGTTTGAGTCCTTATAGCAAAAAAAATAAATCAGGCAGAATAGATGGGTCTAGTGGTCAAATTCTGTCTCTGTGTAATGTATAAACATTGTGATATCCAAACTACTCATGAGAGAAGACATCAAAATAAGGCATGTTTCTTGCATTCCGTACTAATGTTTACACACGTTCCTACATTTACATACATGTGCGATATAAACATAATGGCCACAGAGTCACTGCGTGTTTGGTGGAACTGCACCTCAAAATGCTCCAGGCACTTTATACGTTAAAACGTAAAACAGGACAGGCAGCGGGTAAAATGTTTTGAAGGTTGGTTTGATGTATCCATCGCTAGCCCCCTGGGGATAAGGAATTTGTATGGATGTTGCCCTAGCAAATGAGGCCGAACTTGCAGAGTTAGCAGTGCCCAGCAGGGATAGACTGTAGGGAGGGAGTGCGGATGCATTGAGGGGAGACAGACATTTACAAATGCTGACCACAGCAATGCTGTAGTGAAGAAATACCTTCCAACGAGGCCACATACCCACCCAACCTAAATGAGAAGAGTGACGGTGAAGCTAATCACTGCTAGGAGTTAATTAACCTTCTGGTAGACACTGATTTGTTATATTTTGCAAGGAAAATATACGCACTTAAATACAATGCAACAAAAACCAATGCCCACATGAAACTCGATGTTTTCAGTCCATCTGTTTCATAGATCCACTACCTTCTTTGTAGCTTTAGTCTAACAATTCCGATGTCTGACACCTACGACTGCACTGTTTAGTTGTGTAGTATATATTAAATCTTTTCCCCGTCATGCAAAATGCTTTTATTGTTAGTGTAACATATGGTAAACGTACATCGTACAAGTGTAGAAATGTATTACTCAGATATCTTCTTTGCGGCGATAAATCATTCAAAATGAAAGAAAAATCTGGGCTTAGAGAAAAGGCAGTGTTAAGAGGGAAAAGGTTGTTCACCTGATCTCACCCTGTAAAGACATAGTTGGCGTGTACAAAAACACCTTGACATGTGTAACGCATGAAACGGTCTATTACATTCCAGCTCCTGAACATGTTCTCTCGCCAGCGCTCACAATGTATTCCTGGTAGCTGGGGCTCAGTGGTATCACTGCATACATTCAGTGGATTGTGAGGAATTACTGGAGAATTTGCAAAATGGAACACTTTCAGTTTTATAATATCTATTTTACGGCTCAGAAATTACTCTGCTTGAAATATTGATGAAATGGTTCTGTGTGCCAGTTCTTATGTCTGTTCCGCCTCAGATAAACACTTGGCATATTGGTATAATACAAGTAGAAACAGGGTAATGCATAGGTGATTTGCAAAATCATGGCAACTGGGAACAGCCAATATCTGGCTTATTAGGAGTGAGAGGAATTGCAGTCCAGCAAATAAAGTTGTCTGGGAGATCATACTGAAAGTCAATAGACAGAAGTTGCTGCTGTTGGTTTTATGGGAACATCTGAGAGGAGGCCCTGGAATGACTACCCTTGCTCCAATTACCCAATGCTTAGTATTTGGAAGGAAAGACCTTCCACCATGTATGGGTGATGTCTATCATCTGGAGAGGTGCAGCTGATTCTGGCTGGCTTACATGTTCATACCTCCCAAAAGTTAATGTTTCTGAGCTGAGCGCAGCATCACATCAGGTAAGGTGGGTGGGTGGCCACATTCCTGGTTGTGTCCCTGGCCCTCCTTGCCATACCCTCCCAACACAGGTGTTCCAATTCAGACACCTAACAAGTTGGGGAGCGAGCATTCATGTCTCAATTAGTCATGGTATGCTATCTTGAAACCATCTCAAGTCAGCCTCAACATTATGAATCCCTGGTAATTGGTGACCCCAGGAATGTAACTGGCAAGTTGCTACAGTTGTGGCGATAAAGTATTAGGTGAGGAATCTGGCTTTTAATTGGCATGCGGTGATTGTAACACTCAAACAGAATGCAGCATTAGAAACATCTCTCCTAGCAATGCTGAATGTCCAAAACCACCTGAAATTTGACTCGCTGATTATGAAGGTTGCCACGCTCAAACTTTGCAAAGGATACTTGTCATGCGACACATGGCATATACTGAAACATTTTTGCTATACAGACTAAAGACCCTTTTAAAAAAGTGTTTCATTAACCCATTGAACCATCAGTTAATATGATGAAATGAAAGATCTGGTAAGGTTTACTTCAGGGATCAGAATTGGGACATGTACTTTTTCAATAGTTTTACTAATGATATTACAGAAGGTCTTAATTGTATGGTATGTATTTTTTACAGATGATACAAGGATCTGCAACAGGGTACCCCTTATGGGTGGAAAAGTCAAATGACAAACGAGTTAAGTAAATTAGAATTGTGTGGCAGCTGCAGTTCAATCCCAAGGAAGAATCTAGCATTACAGACTGTTTTTTTGCACTGAAGAGACTGACTTAGAAGTTATTATTTCTGAGGACTAAAAGGTAAGCAGACAATGCAAGAATGCATTTTGAAAAAGTAAGCAAGATCCTGGTTGCATAGGGAGAAGCAGAAAGAGGGAGGTGGTTCTGCCATCTCCAGAAGGATATTGACACATTTTAGAGGATTTAGAGCAGGGCTACAAAAATTGATTGGAGATTTTTGCAGCATAACAAATATCAGAAAAGACTAAGATCTTTAGTATCTATATACTAGAGGAATAAAGAGAGGGGTATGCAATATAAACACTTAAATACGTAAAGGGATTCAACAAAGTACAGGAGGGAAGCTTATCTGAATGGAGAAGAATTGCTAGGAACAACTTCCTTACATAACAAATAAGCCATTTTATCAGAGGATAGTAGATAAATGAAACAGACAACCAACAGAAGTAGTGGGGGCCAATACTGTACAGTGATGGAACTTAAACATGCATGGGATAGGCCAACTATGGAACCAGACCACACACCGGCTGGGGTTTAAATCTTTACATCAAGGAATGAAGCAGACGGGGAGAGTGGTTTGTATCTGCTGTCAGATTCTACGCTTCAATAATTTAATGAATGTTTCCCTGTGGACTGTAAGGGAAAACTGAGTGAAAGATCATGTTATATTTATGCCCCTAATTGAATGCAACCCTGTAGCAGAATTTACATACAATAGCAATATATGTTTTCTTTATCCCAACCAGGATGCACGAGACAAAAAAAACCCAAACAGAAAATCTAACCTACACATTTTCTATTCAAGAAAGTCAAACTTTTTTTTGGACTTCTTTCAGAGAAACTGAACCCAAAGCTATAGTAAAATTAAGATGTAGACAAAGACAAGTAGGGAGATTACAGAGAGAAGAACTAAGAGCAAGTTCGTGAAGCTGTCATATCCTTAGAGACTTTATTAGATGGAAGGGCTAAATGAGTCTTATGAATGCTCTTAATTGTACTGCCTAAAAGTGAACACTTCATTAAACACAATTAATTCAGAGAATGCACAATATACTGACAATTACAGGTCGGTGCTTAACTCCTGCCATACCCATGTGCCACCAACGATAAGATCTAATGTTGCTCCCAACATAATGGATAATCTGTACTACAGCTCTCAGGTCAGTGGAAATACAAATATAGGTCTGTAATATGGCAATTCATTTACAATAAATTGCAGGAATGCATCACAGCACGTTACAGAAAGAATCACCCCGGGCATACTTAATGTACTTGGCTGATAGAAGGAGAAATGCTACGAGTGGAGCCTCGCTAATCTACAGGAAAAATGGAGAGAAGAAATTATTTGAGACTACCCAACTTATTTTAAGACAAGGACAATGAGTAAACTCAAAATGCAGCTTTTAAATGATTTCAATTATTGAAGGGACAGTATTAATTAAAACCTATATCATGCATGTGAAAAAGTAATTGCCTCCCTAAACCAGACTGGGCAACCCCCGGCAACAAATGCAATCAAACATTTGTAATAACTGGCAATGACATTTTGTCCCACTTCTTTGCAGAGTTGTTTTAATTCAGCCAGTGTTTTGAGGTTGAACTGCCTTTTTTAAGGTCATGCCAATAGCAAGTCGATTCAAGTCAGGACTAGTCCAATCCAAAACCCTTCCTTTTATTTCTTTTGAGCTATTTAGATGATTTGTGTGCTTCTGATCTTTACACTGCTGTATAGCCCAACAGAGCTTGAGGTTACAAACTGATGGCTGGGCTAAACAGACAGGAACAAAAGTTTTTTTTGATCACAGATTTCATTCAGAGTACACTGATGACCATTTTAATCTTGCCTGACAACAGAATCTGTCCAGTTTTGTATTGCTCTGCAAGAACCAGGCTATTTATTGTACTATATTACTCACTCACATTGAGTGATGTTCCACATGTAATCATTCACATCTTTTAATTTATCTTTTGGTTCTTCCTTTTTTGTCTCTTAAAAACAATTCTAATAATCAACAGAATTTAAACTGGCCTCATTCTGGAAAGGTCAACAAAGGTGCCATTTTGTATGCTAGCTGCAATCATGAATTGTGTGTAAGAGGTGGGAGCCCAAGGGGGGGTTCATTGGGTTTCAGGAGTTACTCCCTCCACTCATATAAACAATGTGACATATTGAATATCACTGATTATACAAGGGCAGGTACATTCTTGAAACAGAAGCTTACCGGGGACGGCCATTTAAAATGTAAAGTGAAGTCAAGAAGTTGAAATACAACACTCCTGCAACTCTCCCTCCCTGTATTGAGATGTTCACCAAGCTATAAGAATCACAATGTGGTTAGGGGGGATTGCGGCATTGATTTTGCAGCAGATCTCATACATCATATTTCAATGATAAAAAGGTTTTGTACCGTGTTAGCTGTTGAGAAAACAGGAGAAAAGTATAGTTAAAATGATACCATTTATTGGCTAGCTGAGTTTGATTGCGAGCTTTCGAGACCAAGTTGTTAGGTCCCTTCCTCAGGCATTAATGAAGCTAAGAGACTTCTCTAAATCATATTTCAAAGATCAAAACAATTATACAGAATGAAAAAAAAAACCTTGGATTTTTTCCGTAAGTAAATTTAAAAGATTTTGTATAATTTACATTATAGCAAAAACACGTTAGAAGGCAAATTACAGGGTCATGTTTATTTAAAAGGCTTTTCTTGGCGATAATGTTTGTATTTTTGAAATTAGAGTGCATTATCTATAATACCATGACCCAGGCTGACTCTGTAGACAGTAATGAAGCTTTTACAGGCTGGGGACTGTATCCACTGAAATAAATGCTAAAGACAGCAATTTGACACTAGCTTCCCAAGACCTGGATTGAATAAACCTTGTTTGATCAATATGGTATTAACACTTGTTAATGGTTTCACTGTATTTGCATTAAAAAAAAAACACACCAAACAAAAACACTAAGAAGGTTACAAAGCCAATCTAATATCCAGTATTGGAATTTGCATTTACTTATGAAAACAGGATGTATTTTTAACATTCCTAGAGCATATCCATGGTTAGGCCTTTAATTTATTTTTCCTTTAAATAGTACTCTACCAATTTGGGATTGGAGCCCACTGCGTGCTATACTGAATACAGTTTACTTTTCCAAAATGCTTCCATATCTTTCCCATCCTCACAAAATGGCAGAAAGACAGCCCTTGCAGAGTTCCTTAGCTTCAAAAGAAAAAAAAAATATATATATACAAAACTGCAATGATAGATTGTTGAAACAACTCCAAATTGTAGCCAAATATAAGTGTCTGTATTCCCTGTTAAACCGATGCTACTCAGCAGGAGAGGAGACATTGTGCTTTATCTCCCCTAAGATTTCAGAGGTTTAGACACCAGATTCTCCAGATGGTGCTTTAGCTTCAAGGATAACTTTGCACTTTAATTGACCTTGTAACAATAGAGCTTCTCCGTTACTTTATACATAATGTTTGTGTCCTACAGAATCTCTTCACCATGCAGACTACCCTCTGCCAACCAAAACTGTCATTTGCAGGAAAGCCAAACAGCTGCCAGCGCTTCTCTTATTACTATCATAATACCCATTAAAAGGAGCACTTGCGGTGCTCACAGATAAACATTTTGGAGGAAATCCCTTAAAATGAATTTAAGTCATGTTTAAAAGGAAAATACTACTTCCATTGATTGGTTTGTTAACGATAGGCCATTTTATATTCAAAAGAACGCTAAATACCAAGTATATTCAGTACACCGTATACGTGCCCTCTGCTGAAAAGGGAAAAATAGCATTAGCAATAGTGACTGATTCATAGTGGCATCAAACTTCCACTTAAATGGCAGGTATGTTAAAATCTTTAATATTCTAGCAATAGGAAGAGTGTCTTGCTATCAAATTGTTCTGTCAAAAGGTAGGCCTGGCCACACTTTCAAATCATATGGCAATCACGTTAGAGCGCTGACCATAAGCCAGGTACGAAACAATGCAAAAATAATGGACAATGAGAGAAAGGCTTATGGGTCTTGTTATACACCTATAAAAAACAAAATGCAGTGTATGGTGAATGCGTATGTAGCCATTTAATATATTTTTCAATGCTTTCAGGAGCATACATACAGCTCAGGAAGATAGACACAGAACATGAGAAAACTGTTTGTATGCAGTGCAAAAAGCCCAACAGCCTTAGTATTAGGGAATACCTTTTTCAAATAAGCAATACATATTCAAATTTATTCTGAATATACAATGCATAGCAAGGGAAACATCAAAGTATAAGGGGAGAACTGCATCATCAAAAGTAACCTATTTTATGACAAGGCGACAGTGGATATGGGAGCATTTTGGGTGGTGATGGACGTATTCTCTGCACTTTTTGCAAACAGATCGGTACAATTCACCCCACGTTATCAGGCCAGCCAATTCAACTCCAGAGGCTATTTAGAAAGAACTGTGGGAAGCAGCAGACCATGCTGAACTATAACAACCCAATCAGAAACTGACCAGGCATTTCCCAGCCAGCGCACACTAAAACGGGCCTTGGGTTGCGCAGGTCGAAGAGTTCAGGGAGAGAGGAAACAGAAAGAACATGTGGTAATGAGGCAGAAAGGAACAATAATAAGGAAATGGAGATGCATGCTGAGGAGAAAGGATGATGGCTTTAAATTTTGGTGACCCAAGATAATTTAAAGCAGCCCCCTCTACCACCACCAGTGGAATTATGCACTATTATAAGCTATACAGAGAATAGACTACATGTTTAATACACTATTGGGAGGCAAACATACACATTCACCTTGTGATGGTGAGGCCTGTCACGGGTGCTTAGCCATTGGGAGGAAGGTGAGCAGTTGTGGAACAAGGTGGATTAGGAAGAGCATAAACAGCTACATCATGACACTGGTTCATCAAGCCTTTCAGTACAAATACAAACTCATCCACTTACAAGAGGGGGCACTCAAAACTACTTTTACCAGCTTATATGGACCCTGCAGTATTAAACAATGGGCAATGCAATAGTTATACAGCTTTTGAAACCATGACAGCAACCAGTATAATTGGATGGCCAAGGGACATTAGATGATAGATGCACAGTAGAGCATAATAGCTGAATAATGTGAAACAGACTAAACCGTTCCACCTTGAACATAACAAGCCCATGTAACTAGCTATGTACGACAGGTTAAATGCTGCTCATCTGAAGCCTCTTTAAGCCAAAAGGGACATGATTATTTTTTGCATGTGAAATAAAGAGGCTTTAAACAATCCACTTAAGTAGAGAAAGTAAAAATGCAAAGCAATTTTGGCCACCCATATGTACAAGGCATATCTATTATATCTTAACAGGGTAAGTATTTCAACATTTACCAGGTGCACTTTATATGTGAAAATGTTTCACTGGGGTAACAGGCACAATGGCCAATATTTTAACGTTTCCTCTTTCTAACACTTCTAACATTATTTTACCTTTATTTGTCAATATTCACTATATAAAACATATGAACATACACTTACATGCTAGTTTGTCTGCCATTATTGTTGCAACTGTTGCATATTTAATATTTAAGGTAGTTCCCTGAATTAAAGTATGGAGCTGGTTTATATTAAAGTTCTATACCCAAGAAAGCCTTGCGTGTGATACAAGCACACATTCATATTACAGGCTGGCTGTAATAATCCTCCTGTGTTTCTCTTGGAGCAAAAGGACAGTGAATAGTAAACTTTTTAAAACTGGGGAAATAGAATTGTCAGAAATATTGTATGGTAAGAAGAAAAGCTCTAATGGAAAAGGCTGTTTTGCCAAAAACAAAAGAATAAGAAATGATAGTTCAAGTGGGAAGAGGATGACAACGTGAGGACTGTTTTCCTTCAAAATGGCAAGACGACTCTCACAAAGCTGTTACATTGCCACCTCGGTAACATCCCAGCTAATATAAATGGTCTGCCCTCAAACACTGTGCTACCTAAGGAGAAATGATGCATTATGTATTATATCCCACTCTTTGTAGCAAACCTTATCTGTTGGCAAGTATTTGAGGAGACACTTAACCACGTATTAAAGACCCATTGAGTTCTCAAGTGCTAACTTGCTTACATATAATAATGGACACCCATGTCTTACATGCTGCAACCAACTGGTAAATGTAACAACGTATCTAGAACTTTGATTATGAAGTTTCTCCTGCTGTGCGACACCATTTCAGAATCCTGTCACAGACTGAACATTAACTGAACATTAACAGGGATTTAGAGCCAGATCTCCCCCATTCCCATGTCTCTGCTATTTTGACAGGCCAAGTATTTACAAAATTTGCAAAAAGGCCCATCGCATTGATAAAATAGCCTCTATTTTCAGATAATGTATTGTTTCTCAGCATTGAGTACTAATTGTGGTTCCAAAGACACATGCAAATGCGTAGTTTTTCCTGAAATACTCCCAGGGTCACAATGCTGACACTCCAAAGACTGGTGCTCGTTCACACTGATGACATTCATACACAAGGTATGGAGCCTTACCAACAGTTTTATAAACATTATCTTACTAATCTCTCTTGTAGAATTACAATCAAGGTTATCTTCAAGGTCACACATTTGAATTTTGCACACTGAAATCATTTCTGCCTACACAGTGTTTTGACTATGCCTAGGGGGTCCTTTGAAAAATAAGCTAAAGTAGGAAACAAGTTATATTTGGACAGAGGTAATTTTAATTCTTCATATATTCATTTTTAATAATCATCTCTGCATTCTCAGAGCATTTTATGTCTCAATTACATCATGGCATTTGTCCCCTGGGAAAAGGGATCTTATTAAACAGTTTTCAATTCCCTCCCGCCATGGATTGCGAGAGATCTCTACCCTGCTTTCTCGCTCTGCCACCAACTACCACTGAACAGAGACCTCTCATTTGCCATCAAACTGTAGACTATTATCACGGAAATAGGGAAGATGCTGTGCGTTTATTATGGCTCGGGGCAATGTTGGATGCTTTCTGGTGAACTAATAATGTTGCCTTAATTAAACGAAACTAATTAAAAAAATAAAACAAAGAGGGACACAGTGGATGACAGGAAGGTTTGATTGGGTAAAGCCTGTAGTGTTTCCATCTGCTGTAAGATAGGAATGGTAGACAGGACGCCGCCTTGTATAATTACATACGTACACAAACATACACTTGTCAACCTGATTCACGATACTGTTTACACATCCGAAGCCTTGAACAATAAATGGCCAATAGGTGCTTACCAAAAGTAGGAATAATCAATAGTTCATTTTTGTTGATATAGTGCCTTATGCAAGTTTATAAAAAGGTACAAGCTCCCCTAATGATAAACGTGAATGCTACATTCAATCAGTAAAACAGAGTGGTCTGCGGACCTAACAGAATGATTAAAGTGGTCAGTAGAAATATATATATAGTTTAATTCTAGAACATCCCTTTTTTGATATTTAAAAATTCTTGGGACAAGCAGCAGTGACCTTTCCTCTATTCCTTTCTGCCAGGATGTCAATGTTATGTATTGCAATAATATCGCACCTAAAGTTCACTGAAAGAGTTTAATGAATTTTGTGCCTGGCCAGGAGCAGCATTGCTGTGGATTTATGTGGCTATAAAAGGAGGGGCACAGAATGAACTTTGCTGCGCATTCCATTGTGGCAAAGCAGTGAGTCAGACTTCGCTGTAGAAAACTTCGCTGTAGAAAGCTGCTTACCTGTCTCTACGTCCTGGACATAAAAATGCAGATCATCCATTATCTCTGTCACAAGCACAGGCTTGTAATTTACAATTCTCTCTTTCTCTTCCACCACCGTGACTACTTCTTCAACTGGCTGCTCCTCAAATGTAGACCAGACCTGGAATGTAAAGAAGATTTTTAATAATGTGTTAAAGGATCAGTAAACAGTAAGCACTTGAATCCCTGCACTCAGGGTTTTAAACTGTTAAATTAGGCTGATATGTTTTAAAGAAGTTTTAGATTAAGAAAAAAAAACAAATTAAATGGTGTATAGAAAAGTTTGTTCTTTAGGAATTTGGCTTTCATTAAGTTTTTTTCTTTGCCCAAACTTTATTTCATTTATCTTTATAGCCCCAGCAGAATCTGTAGTACTATTAAAAAAGGGAGGAAATTGACAGTACAATTGGCAATATACAGTTTAACAATAAGATTAATCTGTGTTAAGACATACTGGTACAGAAGAGAACCTTTAAGGTCTATTAGAAACCAAAGTTCTGTGTTTGGCACATATTGTACACAAACATGTTGAATATTCCAGTCTAAACCTGTTAGCTTACAAAAAGACATTCAGGAACACTGCTCAGGGGTAACAGTACCGGTATCTATCAACCAGGCTTACGCAAGATCTCATGGGATGTTTGTCAATTAGTAAACCCTGAATCACATTCAAGATTAACATTATTGCTTAGTAGGGCTGCAACTAATGATTATTTTAATAATCGATTAGTTGGCAGATTATTTTTTCGCTTAATCGGATAAAAAAATGCAAATATTTTTAATTTAAAATGTAATAAAAACGTACAATTTACACTTTCATCTCTATCGCAATTCACCTTCTTATTTTACTGACATAAAAGCTACAAGAATCCAAACAGAGTTTCTCAAACTAGGTTTTAATACAAAGTTATTAGTAAATGTTAATTCATATGTTAACTATTTTTCATATTTAATAAAAACTATGAGAAAAAAGCCTTGTTTATACCAAACTGCCCCAGTTATGCCCACCTGATATATCTTTTATCCCCATATATGTCTTATGCCCCCTGATATGCCTAATATCGATATGCCTTATACCCCCTTTATGACACTGCACCCCCTGATATGCCTTATAACTTCCAATATGCCACTCGCCCCATTTATGCCTTATTATATGCCACTGTGCACTCTAATATGCCACTCTGCCCCATAAATGCCCTGCACCCCCCTGATTCCCTGATGCATCATTATACTCCCTGATTCGCCACTCTGCCTCCCCCAGATATGCCACTCTGAAATTCATTACACCCCCATACACTACTCTGCTACCCTGAAATTCATTATACCCCCATACACCACTATAACTCACCCATACACCACTCTGCTCCTCCCCCTCCCATACACCACTCTGCCTCCATCCCCTCCCATACACCACTCTGCCTCCTGTCAGCAACGGAGGTTCACAAGACACCAGGGAGCCGGGTAGAGAGGCAGAGTGGTGTATGGGAGGTGGCAGGAGCCAGAGTGGTGTATGGGAGGGTGGTCCCCATACACCCCTCTGACTCCTCCCCCCTCCCATACACCACTCTGCCTCTCTCCCGACTCCCTAGTGTTTTGTGGACCTCCGTTGCTGACAGGCACTTTCACTGCAGCTTCATAGAAGCCTCAGCGTAAGTGAAGGGCAGTAACGGAGGCTGTCTGTGCGCATCGCGCAGACCCCCACCAGCTGACAGAGAGGATGATCCTCTGCAGGAGACCTAGATTCTCTGTCAGCCGGTGGTGGTCTGCACGATGTACAGACAGCCTCCGTTACCTTCACTGCCGCTGGAACTTCTATATCATGTGATGCATCGTAGGAGCGGAATCGTAGGAGCGGAAGTGGAGGGGAGAGGCGGGAGTTGTCTGTGCGCATCGCACGGACACCCACCGGCTGACAGTGAGGGGAATCCAGGTCCCCTGCAGCGTTGCGGGGGATGTGGATTCTAGTGTTATAATCCGATCTCTGTTTGAGGTCGGATTATATAAGGAGAGGAGTTTAGAGCATTTGCTCTGAAAAAAACCTTGTCTTATAATCGAGCGAATACGGTATTTTAAGCACACATGTTGACAAATATAATCTTGATGAAAATAAAAAGAGCAGGAAACCCTCTGCATGTTATTTATATTTGGTATCACACTAGTAAAATATGTGCTAAAAAAATACATAAAACAAAAGTAGTCACACTGCTCGCAAAACGGATATAAATTCTAAAGGGAAATTTATATTCATAACTATAGTCAAAACTACAGTATGTTTTTTTATTGTTGTGATCCATCCAGTAAGTCTTTATATTCTTTTAGGTTGTACTGGTAAAAAATGAAGAGGCCAAGGAAAACATACCAGAGGAATTAAGCTTGGCATTAGTTCTTACTATTTATGAATCAAAAGGCTTGGAATTTGATGATGTTCTACTGTACAATTTCTTCACTGACTCAGAGGTATGTCCGTAGTACTTTTGTAGCATTTGGTGGTCTGAACACATTTATCCCCTTATGGGCATTAATATATGCCTTCCCTCCATCTTTGATAAATTGGTGATCCAAATTATTATCACCCTCTTGAATGCTATGGTTTTACATATCAGGACATAATAACAATCATCTGTTCCTCTGTAGGTCTAAAATTAGGTAAAAACAAACTCATATGAACAACAACACATGACATATTACACAATGTCATGATTTCATCAACAAAGATAAATCCAAAAGCCATATCCTGAAAATTAAGTACACCTTATGATTCAATAGCTGATAGAACCACCTTTAGCAGCACTTGTTTTGTGTATGACTTTGTCAATCTCTCACATGTTGTGGAGAAATTTTGGCCCACTCTTCTACAATGTTTCTTCACTTCATTGAGGTTTTCAGGCATTTTTATATGCACAGCTCTCTTAAGGTCCCGTCACAGCATGTCAGTCGGATTAAGGTCTGAACTTTTGCTGGGCCATTGCAACACCCTGATTTTTTTTCTTTTTCAGCCATTTTGTTGTTGATTTGCTGGTGTGCTTGGGATCATTTTCCTGTTGCATGGCTCAATTTCAGCCAAGCTTTAGCTGTCAGACAGATGGCCTCACAGTTGACTCAAATCATCACCCCTCCACTACTTGACAGTTGGTATGAGGTGTTTGTGCTGATGCTGTGTTTGTTTTTTGCCAAATGTGGCACTGTGCATCATGACCAAACATCTCCACTTTAGTCTCGTCTGTCCAAAGGACATTGTTCTAGATGTCTTGTGGTTTGTTCAGATGCAAACCTAACTCGTGCTGCCATGTTCTTTTTAGAGAGAAGAGGATTTCGCCTGACAACCCTTCCAAACAATCCATACTTTTCCTAATTGTACTGTCATGAATGTTAACGTTTAACATACTAACTGAGGCCTGTAGAGTCTCAGATGTAACTCTTGGGTGTAACTCAAGGGCATTTGATTAGCAGCACCTGTCTGCTACTTAGCATCTTCATTTGTAAGGAAGCAATACGGATGTACTTAGTTTTATTACACATGGCTTCTCCATTTTGGCTTTATTTTTGTTGAAGAAATCATGACACGGTGTAATGTTGTGTGTTGTTGTTCATCTGAGGTTGTATTTACCCAATTTTTAGACCTGCTAAGGAACAGATAGTTGTTTGCCCTGATATGTAAAAACATAGAATCCAAATAGGTGTACTTTCTTTTTCATACCACTGTATATGCATTAACTACACTTTATACATTTCAGTGCATTTTTGATGTGTTATAACTAGCTTGAAGTTTTGCCATTTAAAAATAGTGGCGTGCTATTTCCAGAGCGTAAGAGCTACAGTGTTGCTGGTACTATTGAAGACCTATTTGTCCTGTAAAGTAAACACATTAATAGCTGCACATAAAAAATTTAATTACTTATTTTGTGCTATTTATGTTACATTCCAGTATTGCGTGCTCAGTGGAGTACCAACAACTAGGTTATGAGGTAGCAGAGACATATTTTATTAGTTTTCAAATGTACCTGCTAAGCTTTATCAAAATTTGTAGAAGGAAAGTAAGGATGTACCGGAACCAAAAATTAGGCATTCGCTTGGCCGAAACTGAAAATGGCACACACTTTTATCAACAGAACATACTTTTATCAACCCCTTAACGACAATCCGCGTACATGTACGGGGTTGCCGTGCAACAAGATAACGACAATGCCCGTACATGTACGGGCTGCCGTTAAATAGCTCCATCACCGCGATGTGCGGCTTTGCAGCATCCACGGAAGCCTCACAAGTGAGGAAAGCCCTCCCCGGAAGAAAAATGGCGCCCGGCTAAAACAGCTTAGGAATCGATCGGAATCGCTTCCTAAGCATAAACGGTGTTGCTGACATGCCTCGATATCGAGGAGCAACCACAAGTGCCATCCTGTAAATGATGTTGCTGTCATTCACAGGATGGCATTAACAATAGAAAATTAGTTCACAGAGGGTCTATCCAAACCCTCTTGAGATCTCTTGAGCTCCTCCTGCAGGTTGAATGCAGGTACTGCATCCAACCATGCAAGGTCAATGGAGCCCAGCTCACTAATGAGAGTGATTAGTAAAAAAAAAAACAATTAAAAAAAATTATTATGTAAAAATCCCCACTGTCACAAAAAAAGTCATAAAATTCTTTATCTTTACCAAAATTCCAGCATGGAAAGCGTTAAAGTATTGGCATTACAAATGTCCATAGGGTGTCTCGTATTAAAAAAGAGTGGATGGGGTAAATTGAATTGGCCGGGTTCAAAGATGTCCCAAATATGGGACATGGGGGCAGTAGGATCAGATGTCCAAATGGCATAAAAATACACACCTCACAGGTGGCCTTTTACCTCCCCAATAACCCTAAAAACCCATGCATGGGGGGTGTCACTGCGCTCAGGAGATGTTACTGAACACATATTGGGGGGTTGTTTGACACGGACATATACCCGGTAGGCGATAAATTTATACCTGAAGTACACATGGTGTGAAAAAAATACAAATATTTCACAAAGGCTGGGTAAATTATGGCCAGGGAAGGGGTTAAGAAATAACAGCATTTTTTTCAAATACTTGGACTGTTCTGTTTTTAAAAAATATGATTTATGGGGTAAATTGCATTGCCGCGGCTTCAAAAGAAAGCGCTGAATGGCACATAGGGGAAGAATTACAAGCATTTGGAAAAAAAAGGTTTTCACCCCATAGCAAGACGCTACCTGACTTATTGCCTTCATTAAAGCGGTGCAGAAAAAAGCAAAAAAACATAAAAAATTTGGGTATTTTCCTAAACTCAGGACAAAAAGTAGAATCTATTTAGCAGTTTTTTTCATTCATTTTTGCAGAGGAGTAAAAGTTTTTTGTTTAAAAAGTGAGAAAAAGTCATTTTTTAACAAAAAATCCCCATATTTTATCTTTTTTATAGTAAATTAGATGATATGATAAAATTAATGCTATCTAAAGAAAGCCCTGTTTGTCCTGAAAAAAACAATATATAATATGTGGAGCACGAACTGAGAAAGAAGATAATCAACAGGCCGACACTGAAAAATGTTAAAAGAGCCATTGTCCCGCAATATACTACCCCTTAGGAGTAATAACCCCTTAGGCGTTAAAACCGAGTAACACAACAAGATTAGACAAAAATAAAACATAACAATATTTATATATATATATATATATTTGTTAACAGCACTCCTATCATGCCCAGGCATACCCAGTTTCCAGCATGTACTGGCTGACTTGGCATGATAGGAGTGTGATTGCTGTAACAATTATATTATATATATAATAATATATATAATATATATATATATGTATTGTTTTCTGTCCGATTTTGGTGTGTTACTTACTTTTAATAAAAATGTAGTTAAGGCAACAATAATGAACAAAATAAAATCAATAACAATATTAATATTGTCAACATCAATCACACTCCTATCATGCCAAGTCAGCCAGTACATGCTGGAAACGTAGCAGACTCATGTGACGTGATGTAAATTCACGTGACTCCTCTGGGTGCCTGCTTACCCTGGGCGGTAGAAGAGATGCTGCGAGCAACACAGAGGGAAGCAGCAGGGGCCCTGTGGATGATTATTTCCGTACGTTTTTTTATTTTTATTTTGCCGATAATGCCCTTTTCGGCCAATATATTTCAGCCACTGATATATCGGTGCACCCCTAAAGGAAAGTATCATACCATTTACTCTTACCCAACTCCAATAACTATTGTCTCTGTGCATCTAATTAGTACAGTTGTTGGACTAAACACATGATACAATGTGCACAGTTTACTGCATTTTAGTGTGTGAACCTAAGTGGGTAAAGGCATGGTTAAAGTCTATAACAGGGAAAAAAGGGGATTAAAAATCATACTTTGCTTATAATTTCTGTTTATAATTTACATTTCTGGTTGACCCTGTAAGCCCTCTAAGATCTTCCAAATACTGTTAACTTGAATAACTGAACTTGAAATTAAACCTTTTCTGACATTAGGCTTCCAAGGAGTGGAGAATCATCTCTTCCTTTAGCCCGGTATCACAAGAGACTGAAGACAGACAAACCATTATCGAGGTTTCTTTGGATAAAATATCTTCAATCAGACAAGAAGGGATAAATCCAGAAATGCATAAGGTACAGTCTCAGGCATTATTTTAAAAGAGTAAGGCTAGCACTTATACAACACGAAAAATAAACATATATGCTAATGCATTCAATGTTTACTGAGTGTAATACCAAAATACAGAAAAAGAATTAAGATTTTAGAGTGAGGTATATTCAAGCAGGTCAGTCACATTACACAAATCCGACACCTGTGTAATGGTGTTTAAAAACTAAAACTCAGTTTGTGTTTATCCTGGGAGCAAACATCTTAAAAGAATGGTCCTTAGTCCCTAACTTTTTAAATGTATAATGCATATTGAAGACAATTTTACACACACTCTAAGGTGCAAGCATTCTTTAATTGTTGAGATTAGAGAGTAAGACCACTCATTTTACGTCTCCCCTGTTGCCTTTAGTGACAGGATACGTTATGAATACACTGTCTCCCAATTGACTTGAATGACTTGAAACCTAGCCATGTTTAACACTCAGACCCTAACCCACACATATATACCTTAAAAAAGCATGAACATTTTTTCACCTGAACACTTAATAAATGAATTTAGATATTGTAAAAGCTGTAATAGGGACACTATAAGTGTTTGTCAATGCAAATCTTCACCAGATTTATTTATTTTAAGTGTGAATAATTTAATATCACAAATATTTGAATGCATATTTAATAATACAATTACTAGGACTTTTTTTGAGTGATGTTTTCAATAAACCTGACTACTACTTGGAGTTCTGTCTTTTTAACTTTATATTCACTATAACAATTTAAAACATGTCAACATCTTATGACCATAAAGTGTGAGGTTTTATGTTAGACAAATATATGACATAACATAAAGGAAAGTTATATTCTTTCCAAATGCTGCGTTGACAGAAATAAAGCCAGACGGCTTGTGAAAATTTAAATTTCTGTTCAGCATATGTTTCTGTATCTTATGGGATGAATGACATAATTTATTTCACTGCCCCTAGCTGAATGAATTCACTGCGTGGCAGACTCCTTTACTCAGAGACTGAATTAACAGCAAATGAGCACATCACTAGGCTCACATGCTCTCCTACTGGTTCCCCTCTGTAGATTCCACATTAAACCCAGTGCTCCTATGGCACTGGTAGGACGTGCTCGGGTGTCAGTGACCTAAAGTGTTAAGTGACCAATCAAAAGTGTTTCAATGTACACTATAATAATTATTGTTTACACTAAAAACTATTTATTTTATATGCAGCTACTCAATGAAGAACTAAAACAATTATACACAGCTATTACAAGGGCCAGAGTGAACCTGTGGATATTTGATGAGAATCAAGAGAAACGAGCCCCGGCTTTTCAATATTTCATCAAAAGAAACCTTGTCAAAGTGGTTAGGACAGATGAAAACAAAGGTGCATTTGTAGTATAATAGGTCAAAGCGAAAACATAAATTATTTGATTTACAGTTCATCTCACCACCAAGAATATAATATATAACATAGCTCATGTACAATAGTATTTAAGATTCTGATTCATAATTTGTATTTAACATTCAAGCCTCTTTATTCAGGATGGATTGCATGCAGTGGGTTTTGATAAATCAGGTATCAAATCTAATCATGTATATATACATACATACATACACACATTGGTCACTTTATTAGGTACACTTGTTCAATTGCTTGTTAACACAAATAGCTAATCAGCCAATCACATGGCAGCAACTCAATGCATTTAGGCAGGTAGACATGGTCAAGACAACTTTCTGAAGTTCAAACTGAGCATCAGAATGGGGAAGAAATGGGATTTAAGTGACTTTGAATGTGGCATGGTTGTTGGTGCCAGATGGGATGGTCTGGGTATTTCAGAAACTGAGGATCTACTGGGATTTTCACGCACAACCATCTCTAGGCTTGACAGAGAATGATCCAAAAGGACAAAATATCCAGTGAGCGGCAGTTGTGTGGACGAAATTGCCTTGTTGAGGTCAGAGGAGAGTGGGCAGATTGGTTCAAGATGACAGGCAACAGTATCTCAAATAACCACTTGTTACAACCAAGGTATGCAGAATACCATATCTGAACGTACGACACCTCCAACCTTGAAGTAGATGGGCTGCAGCAGCAGAAGACCACACAAGGTGCCACTCCTTTCAGCTAAGAACAGGAAACTGAGGCTACAATTCGCACAAGCTCACAAAAATTGGACAATGGAAGAGTGGAAGAATGTTGCCTGGTCTGATGAGTCTCGATTCCAGTCTCGGGACATTCAGATGGCTGTGTCAGACTTTGGCGTAAACAACATGAAAGCATGGATTCATCCTGCCTTGTATCAATGGTTCAGGCTGGTGGTGATAGCGACAAATCTGCAGCAACTGCCATCATGTCCATATGGACCAAAATCTGAGGAATTTTTCCAGCACCTTATAGAAAGTATGTCACGAAGAATGAAGGCAAAAGGGCGTCCAACCCAGCACTAGCAAGATGTACCTAATGAGGTGGCCAATGAGTGTATATATGTAGTTAATTTTGTGTTCATAGTCTTGTTTGCCTTAAACATATTTCCTGAAACGTTGGTACATCGACACCCCTTATGCTTAACAGGGAAGTCGTTCTCATTCTTTATTTAACTTCAATGTAAACCAGGTTACCCAAGATTACTTAGTCATCAGTTGCCTGATATTTGTCAGCCACACACACCCAGTGCTTCTTCCTTATGGGCACAGGGCATTAGATAACTGCAATTTCAAAATGCCCATAATGTTTCTATAACTAAACTTTATTCTCTCATTAGACCTTGATGACAAAATGTTTGTGAGGACTTCATCCAAAGAGGAGTGGATTTCTCAAGGAGATTATTATGCAAAACACAAATGTTGGAAGGTAAACCTTGCAATCTCATTAGTGTACATTTAGTTAGCAATCTCACATTTTCAGTTTTTGAAAACATTGGCAGTTGTCTCTTGTCTGGATACTGAGTTTTATTTTCAATGTATCCATAATGCTAAAGCACTACTGTCAAAATAGCCTGTATGCATAGATTTGACATTTTAGTGATCTTTTGTTTTCAGGTTGCTGCTAAATGCTACCAAAAGGGTGGAGCAAAAGAAAAAGAACACCTTGCTCTTGCCAATGATGCAGTCCTAAATTTACAGTCCAGAAAGACTAATGCAAGGTAAAGAATGATTATTTTTCTAATACAAATAAAAACTGTTTATAAGCATCCCTTGGCATTAACAATTATATATTTTCTCTTGTTGTAAAGGGATAAAGTGGAATATATAAGGCTTGCTAAAACGTATTTACAATATGGAGAATCTAAACTGGCTCTCAAGTGCTTAACGTGGGCCAAAGAATATCATCTCTGTGCAGAACTGTGTGAGAAACTGAAAAAGGTATATTAAATGTTTGTTGCCTCCCCATATCTATTTCCATTAACTAACTTTTTTAACCTTCAAATATTTAAATGACACAATAATCCTGATTTTTATTTTAGGAAATGCTCAGAATTGCTCTTGGGGTGATTCCAGAACTGCCACTTAAATAACTGTGCAAATTCACTGTGTAGTTCTTTTCATATAGTTCTGTGCACTTGGTACTGTGCAGGCAGATTTGTGGTTACGTATACATGTACTCCTCCTGTGTAGTTCTTATTCTCAATGCTAGCATGCCAGATCACGGGAAGAGGAGTGTGGCTCAGCCAACTGTTTTTAATATAAGCATCATATTACAAGTAGTCTGGAAATTGTAGGATAAATATGGCATAACTGTTCCTTTAAAGGGAAGCAGAAGTAAGATAGACGAGGGGGCTAAAACAGTGAGATGAAGATTAAAAAACAAGCAAATCACAAAGTTATCAAAGAGTCTGGTATGGCCCTTGATAATCAATAGTTAAGTAAGGTAGTTTAAAGTTGCTGATTCAGGTACTGAAAAATAAAAAACAAAAATTAAAGAATGCACATAATTAACAGATCCCGAAAAAAAATCTACCTGCCCCACCAGGGGTTAATATATCAACATAAGAAACACGGTGCAAATAAGCATAAAAATAAAGATAATACTCCAGACTTAGCTTACCCAGTGGTGCTTATTTGTCCTGTTTTTCTTCTGTTGATATATTAACCCCTGGTGGGGCAGGTAGAAGTGGCAGTGAAGGGAAGTAGCGGAGGTTGCGCACATCTGGATTCTTGAGTTATAATACGATCTCTATTTGAGGTCGGATTGTAGAAGGGGAGGATTTTTCAGAACATTTACTCTGAAAAAAACCATTTTATAAATCGATAAAAATTGATTCAACTAATCGATAATGAAAATCGTTGACGATTTTCAGAATCCATTATCGATTTTATCGATTCGTTGTTGCAGCCCTACATATTTTGATTAATATTTTCTTTCGGAAAATGCTTAATTGTCATTTGCTACAAATGCAGACACTGATTGCTAAGGTACAAATGTTTAACTCTACATGACATATTTAGAAGCCTAAAGCAGAAGTTTATTTTTCTAATTTACCATATGTTTATTCCAGGTGATTGCTATATAACTTCCAGTTTAGCTTCTTAACATATATGAAAATCCATCTATGCAAATGTATTAAGTTAAGTGAAACAAGCAACATTTCCTCTAGTGTAAAACCAGCTTGTTTTCATAATCTATGGAAAACAAATATGACTGTAATTTGCAATCGATATTCTCCAATTAACTACATTTTTATATTACACAGACAAAGGATGCAGGATATTTTTATAAAAGGGTTCAAGAGTACAAACTTGCTGCTCAGTGCTTTGAAAAGGCTGGGGAATTTGAGCTGGCAATGGACTTATACATAAAAGAAAAGATGTTTGAAGAGGCTGCTGAGGTTGTTGAAAGGTAAGAAAATAGAATGGAAAATGATATTTAGGACTTAATACAGAAATGCCAGATATCTGGTATAATAACACAACTTAAACAGGTATAATACCTTGATGCTGCAGACCCAACACACTTACCACACGTGTTAAAAGATAGTACATGTACCAGAAAAATAAGGTGCTGTGCAAAATTTACAAAAGGTACCATAATATGTATGAAAATTAAACAGTACTCAAATTTATCTAAATGGAGCTCTTTCTGGTGAATGGAATGGAGCTTCTTCCTTTTACCGGTATAACAGAAGAGGACCAGAGTTAAAATAAATAAATAAAAAAAGTTTGACAGCTTGAGTCCACTTCCTCAATGGGGGTATTCAGCACAACACATTTCACCAATCGGCTTCCTTGGGTGCATATTGTCTCCTCCAGTCTTCCCATTTATAGAACTATTAACTCCTTCTATACCAATCACCATCAATTAAGTCCATTAACCCCTTCTGTACTCAATTAAAATAAAGATACATTTGATAAATAAAACAAATAAAGTGCTAGTGTCTTATATGGGGTCATCACATAAGAAATAGCCACAAATGCATAATTAAAAAAAATGTATATACTAAATAATATTTAAAAAAAAACTTAGCCTGTAATACATAACATAATTACCTAGTCACTACTACAGGCTTTTTGCACAAATAATGACATATATGCGCTCATAAAGTACTTCATAACGTGCAAAAGGCTGGTAATTATAGCGGAGTACTGGTGTTGCGATAGTTAACTTAAAGTGCAAACTGCTTCAAGGTCTACCTGAAATGCACATATCCTCCATACACATAGCAGCATGAAACTTTACTGCTCAAGTTATCATAATAAAATACTTAAATCAAAAGAAATGTATTTAATCAAAAAAGAAAAAAAGGGGGTGGGGGTTGGTGTATGGTTATATCAATTTCATTCTACATAGTATTAACAAACATTGTTACATACAAAGTTTGTACCGTCATAGCGCTTGCTACATATTGCAAGATTCCAACATACAGTTCTGGGCTACAGATGAACACATCTGTCTAATACAGCTTTAAAGTATTTTCCTATGTAAGATACTACTTTTTAAATTTATATTAAAGTTACTCATTTAACTATCCCTTCTCCGGTCCTCTTTTGTTATACGGGTACAAGGAAGAAGCTCCATTCCCCAGAAGGGGCTCCATGGTCTTTCCAACAGAGATAAATTTAAGTACTTTTATTTTTCATACATATTGTGGTGCCCTATGTAAATATTGCACAGCACCTTATTTTTCCGTTTGGAAGAAAATAGAATGATAGATGTCAAAGGGGCCCTTTATAAAGTTCCATTTGTTGGTTTGAACCACATTATATTGATATCACTCAGTTGTGTGCTTTTTTGTTAACTTTTTTTCTTGCTAACTTGAGGTTTTATTTAAACTAAAGAGACATTTTAGACATGCGATCAATAAAACAGTTAATTGTAAATGAATGAGTATCTTGATTTATATAAAATAGTTGTGACTTTTAAGTTGAAACAGTCTAATATCAAAAAGGACCACAGAGTGGACAGAAAGGATGAGTGAAGTAATTAGAAAAGTAGAAGAAATGTAAAGCTAGGAGTCGTAAGAGCCTGGACTTACCAAGATCTCAGTGTGAATACAGGTGTAGCAGAGCCGAAGGAGACTCATAATAGGTGCCCCATGGTTCTTAGGTTTAATAAAGGGTCTATAATTGTATTGACCATACAAGTTACACAAAATAGTGAATGAAAATCCCCCCTGGTGCACAGTTTTCAAATTTTCCAATATACAATATCTTCCAATAGTTTTGTATATATATATATAGTTTTCTTTATAAAGAAAAAGCAATAGTGTGTTATTCTTAATTTATATAACACATATGGAAGTTTGATATAGATGTACTCTTGCATTTAGGTAGAGACAACTTGTTGCCTTCATATAAGGCGGTGCTCCCTTGCAATGCAGTGTTGTTACTGCATTCAGTCCCCAGATATGAAGAGGGTTTGGCACTCATCCAGTTAAGAAGGGAGTCTAATGCAGTTAAAAAAAAGAAGACGGCACACAAACAAGAGAACAAAATAAATCAATGAATATTTTAATTCTTCAAATAAAGTATCCGCTTACATAAAAGATTCAGTACATAAACATGAACTTCTGATGATGCATCAGAAGACCTTCTGGATACATATCTGGTAATGCAAGGCAGTTGGGGTGCCAGAATACATTTTAGACAGCCTGGAGGGGACAAGACACCGTGGATATATCACCTTCCTGCCCATTTCATGATGAGAAATATTTTGCATTTTTGTTAGTGCCTGGTTCAAGGTATCAGCATTGTAGGTAATACCCAATTTCCTTTCCCATTGGGTCATGAATGCATGCCTGCAATCCTTGACGAGACTGGTTAATATAGAATGGTGGAAAGGGCTTTGGGAGGGTAAGTGGCTTGGGAGCATAAGTAGATTAGTTAGTTAGTGAGTGTAACGCATAGTGCAAGGAGAATGTTGGTTTAAATTTAGGATGTGTCGAATTCCACAATACTTACAAAATTACAGGCAAGTCTTTTCTTTAAGTATAGTCCCATTATCGTATAGCTGACCTTTCTGGGTCACACCTTTTGTCCCCCAAGTTCTGATCGATATATTCAATATAAGTGGGGAACTGAAAGTGGGGTAGCATCAATAAATGGTGTTGGGACATTATTCCTGGCTCTATACCTATCTCATGTAATAAGAGAAAGCTTGCTTCTTGGTAACAGGTATAGTAGAGCAGAGTAGGTCTGGAAGCGAGTGTGCGTAAGTGTGTTGGGATTCTAGGTCCGTTCATGCAATCGTATTTGGCTTGGAGATTGTTCACCTAAATTGTTATGGATATATTTCCTTATTTAGTTTGTAAACTCCTGGCTGGGACTAAACTTGTAAACTAAGGCTGGGAATTTCATCTGTCCTTGGAAAATACAGACAAAAATCTAAAGAGGAACATAACTTTTTTCAGCCTTTATTTATTTATGTATTGATGTTCTAGTAGTGTAGACATAATAGTCCTTAATCATTAATAGTCCTCCCACATTCCAACACTTCCTCAAGAAAGTATGTATTTCTGAAAAGCAGACTTTCTAGACGGTTTCATGTAGTAAAATTGGCTGCAAAGGGATTATTGAAATGCTACTCAGCATGGTGTTTAGGACCTCTGTTATTCTCCAAGTGTACAAGTGTAGTAATATTCTTGTCTGCCCAAATCTCCAGTCATTCAGCGATGACAGCCTCCTCCGATCAGCTATGTGTTGCTATGTGACAGTTCATCTGAGCATTAAGTGTCAGCTATATATGATAAGTAAGGTTTTAAATGAACAAAAGTACTTTTTGTTCATTTAAAACCTGCAAAAGCATCCTTTGCAATCGATGGCTTTTAATGTTTATTATTTATATTTTAGATGTGAAAAGAATAATCCAAACATTCACCTGTCATATACATCCAAACAGTTGTATCTTGAAGCTGCAGCTGAATATTTAAACAATAACAAACTAAAAAAAATGCTTGAAATTCTGTCCAACATTGATGTAGAAGACCAGTTGTTATTCTTAAGGACACATAAACGATGGGCTGAAGCAGCCGACTTGCTTAAAAGTAAAGGACGATGTGAGGAAGCTGCATCACTGATGAGGCAGCATGGGAAATTATTAGAAGCAGCAGACCTGACAATGAAGAGAGAATTTCGTGCATCTTGTTTGCTTGCTGCGGCAAGATGCATGATAGCGGAAAGTAAAGATGCCAGCAATGTTCTTACAGAGGCTATACAGCTTTTTAAAGATACTGAGAACAGAATTGGTGTGGCTGAAGCCATGCTTCTACAAGGAATTTTGGAAAGTGATTGTGAGAAGCTACATCATTCATTTCAAGATTTCATGTCCTTATCTCACACTGCAGGTTCTGTGGAAGCACTCTACCAGTGTGTGAAGTGTGGAGACCCCGATCCATCACCCCTTTTTATTGTTTCAAATGCGTTAAATTCACTTCTAAGGCTAGTAAAAGCACTCAGAGAAACAAAAAACAATTTAGAGAGGGAAATGGTCAAGTCCTGCTACGAGTTTTTTGGGATTGTAAAAGTAGAGGAAAATAATTGCTTCATTCCTCAATATGAAGGAGCAAGAATTTTGGAAGTCATAATAGAAGAAAACTTTGAAATTAGAGACAAGAAAACCAAGGATGCAATGTATTGTATTGAGCTTAAAGATGTAAAACTAATGTTAGAAATACACATTTTAAAAAGGTTATATGATATTTCTTCAAATGTATTTGACAGAGTTTATCCTGACATCTGCCCTAAGTATATAGCTGGCCTAGAGTGTGCAGATGAGAACTGCTCAGACTTTCACCGTCCTTTGCTGCGTCATGAGCTTAAAGAAATGATACACAACAAGATGGATTTAATATCAATCAGTGGATTGCTGCTAGAAGGAAGAAACTTTGCACAAGAACTTTCTCATTTGTTTCAAGAGAAACTAAATGTGTACGCTTTTCGGTTTTGCAGTTCTCTGTTAAAGTTGTATTTCCCTAAGCATTTTCATCTAAGAAGTGTTTCAGAAAACACAGTAGCACGCAAGATATTCGAAGAAAAGCGACACAAGTCACAGCCTTCATATAGGGCCATGTTGAGTGAATATGTTGTCTCACTGTTTCAGCATGGAGATGACCGAACGAGAAGGGAGTCAACTGACCACTGGTTACAGGCAATGCAGATTCTTACGTTGTTTTCTAATTACCCGGATGGCCTGAAACGTTTCCTTGTGAAAGAGGAAACCCAGTACCACAAGGATTGTTTGCTTCAGAGCAAGCGAAAATTATTAGATGGCAAACATGGCATGCTGAAGGCTGATGCATCTTCTGGCCCTCCAGAAGGAACACACATACATTTTTTTCGACTTCTACAAAATGCGGTAGACCAACTTTACATCAACCAGAACCCAGAAAATTGTAAGACATATTTCTACAGATTTATGAATGTGTTTGTCAAAAAATGTACTGAACCATTGATTCCAAATATTGGCAATACAGTTATGCTTTTAGAGTATCAATTTGTTCTCTGCTGTGCAGTTCTTATGCGTTTCAGTATGGACACCCGAGTACTTCTACCTAAAAGTTACATATCCATTCTGCATCATTGGGAGTTCATGTTTGGGAGGAAAATGTCAAAGTCTGGGGTGAAAGACACATACTCTATTTTGTGGGAATTCAAAACAAGGGATGTAAGACAGACTACACGAAACTTCAGACACCATCTTTTTTACCTTGCTGCAGTTTTGTGTGGAGAAGAGAATGAACAATTCAACGTTCTACTTGATGCATTTAGTGACATAGATTACATTTCTTCTGGGGAAGCCGAGAGAACACTGGTGCTTTGCTTGGTAATGATGGTGAATACCAAAGGAGTTTTGGATCCAAAAGCAAATTATATACTATGTAAGCATTTTTCATCTATTCAGAAATCTTTGATGGATATGAAAAAGCTATTTCCATCTAAAGTGTCCAACAGAATAGTTAATGTAGTGGACCGAGTTACTGTGCCTGTTAATGTGGAAGAAGTGGTTAACATCCTCCAGGAACTGCTTGTATTACGTGATGATGAACGCTTAGTTGAGTGCTCTTGGAGCTGGGATAAAGGACAAGTACGTGGCATCTATTTTAATGATAAATTCAACTTTAAAAAGTTTGCTCATGTTAAACATTCAGTAACAGATATTAAGATGGCTCATGTTCAGGATGACAGAGAAATTTTTAATGAAGAAAAAGTAGATCTTGTGTCAGCCATAGCTTCACAGGTGCAACAGGAACTCTCAGCAATGCTTAAATTTGAGAAAATACTACTTCTTGTCTGTTTCTGTATAAAATGGAAAAGAGCTTGTCTAAGGATGAAAGCAAGACGGATGGAAGAAACCATTCCTGAAAACTTCAAAAGAGTATATGTCGACAGAACTCAGTGTGACCTTTGTGGGGTAAAATTTTTACAGAGTGGTTCGGTCACTTCACTTCCTGAAGAAACTGAGGAAGGGATTTCAGAAGCTGTGACTCCTATTGTTTGGGCAAAGGATGACATTGTTGGCAACACTCAGGAAGTAGGAGAGACTTATGAGAGTCACATTACCAAAGAGAATCATAAAAACCAAAAGAGAGCCTATAACAATTACCTAAAATTTTACAAAGAGAAAGTGGAGAGAGTGCTTTGTGAAAGCAAATCTCTTTTGAAAACTATGGAAGAAACTACAGGACATGAATTGACCAAAGAAGTGTTCCGCTTGGAGCAAAATAAGACAGAAAACAAAATTAAGAAGATTGTTGACTTAATGGAAAGAATCTATGAGACTAAAACCTGGTGTGAAGGTAAGCACATATATTAATACCATATAGATATCATTTAACTTTCAATAACGACTAGTTTAAAGTTAACATGTATACATTTTAAAATGGCTTATGTTCAAGCTAATGAATGTAATATAAAATGTACAATTTTCCCATCTCTTTTTAAAGCAATTTAGATTTTAATTTTTCCTTCCAAAAAATTGTTTTTTCTCCATGTACTCAATCTTCTTGTTGTTACAGTCCAGCATATAAAACAGCTGTTCTGTGCTGCTACTTCCAGTATCACAAAGGGCAAGAAGTCTTACTGTATAAGACCTTGCTATATCTCCCATTTCAAAGAAAATGGTCCCGCTTTATATTGTATAATTGCAAAAGTTTCTAATAATGAGGGTCACTCTTTAATGGTTTCTAGGTATATAGCTAAAACAATAGCTTAATGTTAGGAATGTCAAACTAGCATCTCTCCAGCTGTTTGTTAATCTAAACTGCTGTGACTGTACTTATTGATCAGAGAAAACTTGACATGGATTCATGGGAGCTATTTGCTACCAGGCAATATGTTTGCAAATTTGTATAAAATTTTATATGGCATAGCTACTATTAAAAGTTAAGTAAAAAATGGTACGGTTTATTTCTTTAAACACACAAGGTCTGAACAGTCCTCAAAAAAGATCCCTATTATTAAAACTGCTAAAAAAAGAAAGAATAGACCTATGTTTCATACAAGAAACGCACTGGTTAAAAACTCCAGAGACTCTCCATAAAAGTAAATTAATATCTAAAATTATAGCCTCTTCACTTCAACACAAAAAAAAAAGAGGGGTTGCCATAATAATTGCGGCCAATATTAAATTCGAAATTTTATATCAAGATATTGACCCGGAAGCAAGATACATAATTCTTGTATGTAAAATAGAAAATCAAATATATACATTAATAAATCTATATGCCCCAAATACAGGAACTGTCAAATTTATAGAAGATTTATTTAGTAAAGCTGAAAAATATATAAAAGGATCCCTCATAATGGCTGGTGACTTTAATGTTATCCCAAATATCGAGATGGATAAAATTACAAGAAAAAATGCATTACGAGACAAAAGATTAGAAAAATCAGCAAACAGACTAACTAATTTTCTCAAGAAAAATAACCTTTACGATATTTGGAGGGTTTTAAATCCAACTTTAAAAGAATATACACATTTTTCGGCACCTCATGCCTCGTATGCGCGTATAGACTTGCTGATAGGAAACTGCCCTTTAGTTTATAATTTAAAAAAAATCTTTATCAAAGATATAATCTGGTCAGACCATAACGCAGTTAGTTGGGAAATTAATCATAAATATTCAGAGAGAACTCTAAAAGATTGGCGAATAAATAATTCTATATTGGCTCAACCTCAACATAAACAATCATTACAGGAATTAATAAAATTATACTTTTTGGAAAATGACGATGGACTAATATCTCGCACCATGCTATGGTGCGCTTTTAAAAGCGTTATACGGGGATACCTCATTAAAATTTCAAAATTAGAAGAAAAAAAAAGAGGTCCGGACTTAACCAACCTATACATCAATCTTTATAACCTTAATAAATTAAATGAAGTATCTCCTACAAAATTTAGATCGGGTATGATCTCACAACTAAAAGCAAGAATAAGAGATATTGAATATGATAAAATTACTAAAAATCTTGAAAAACTAAAACAACGATGGTATATTAATGATAATAGAATAGATAAAGTAGTAACAAATAGACTCAAAAATAAACAATCTAGAAATCATATTCACAAAATCATTGAAGGCAATAATACATATACTACTCCGAAATTGATTGGACAAGCTTTCAATAAATATTACTCAGCTTTATATAATCTAAACAATAATTCAAACTTAGATCAAATCAAAAAATACTTATCAACTATATCAACTCCAAAATTGACAAATGAACAATCGGCTTTACTAAATAAGCCAATAATAGAGCTAGAGGTCAAAAAAGTAATATCCAAGATTAAGAATAATAAGAGCCCTGGTCCAGATGGATTCAATGGCCTTTTTTATAA
Organism: Spea multiplicata; assembly: GCA_009364415.1. Taxonomy (NCBI): domain Eukaryota; kingdom Metazoa; phylum Chordata; class Amphibia; order Anura; family Pelobatidae; genus Spea; species Spea multiplicata. Next base: position 2,497 of record VKOC01001577.1, on the reverse strand, counting down.
AAAGTTTAACGAAGAAATAGTGACCCATTTAACAGCACTCTTCAATGAACTAATTATAAAAGAGAATATGCCTGAAGAATTACTTAGGGCAAATATCATCCCGATACATAAGCAAAATAAAAAAACGGAAGAGATTATTAACTACAGACCCATCTCATTAATCAATGAAGATATGAAAATACTTGCAGGGATATTAGCAGAAAGACTAAAACAGGTTATACCATCATTAATTCATCAAGATCAGATTGGCTTTGTCCCTAATAGAATAATTTATAATAATGCTAGAAGAATCATCGATATTATAGAGTTAGCTAAAACTAAACAAAGACAAATAGGTATAATAGCGTTAGACGCAGAGAAAGCGTTTGACCGCATTAATTGGAATTTTATGATTTACTCTTTACAGATTTTTGGTTTGGAGGGCAGTTTCCTATCAGCAATTAAAGCCTTATATTCCAATCCATCAGCTAGAATTGTAAGCCAAGATATTAAATCTGACTGGTTTTACATTAAGAATGGTACCCGACAAGGCTGTCCCCTATCTCCATTGCTTTACATATTAACAATTGAGATTCTGGCTACTGTAATTAGGAATAATGAAATAATAAAGGGTATAGCCTTAAAACAAGAGGAATTTAAAATCTGCCTATACGCAGATGATATCTTACTAACATTGGAAAATCCAGGCACCTCTATAAAAGAACTAATGAAAATTATAAATGAGTACGCAGTATTCTCGAACTACAAATTAAATATAGGGAAAACTGAAATCCTTTATCTAAACACCCCATTACATATTAAGCAAACAATCCATGGAGAATATAAGTTTAAAGAAGTGCTACAAGACTTGAATTATTTAGGTCTAAAACTGTGTCCCAATGTACAAAATATAATGGAAAGGAATTTTCTCGCCTGTTTTAAGGAGACAAACTATCTATTAAAGAACTGGAAGAATACAATGTACTCATGGGTGGGCAGGATAAATATAATTAATTCATACATTCTACCTAAATGGTTATATCTCTTTAGACACCTACCGTTAAAAATGCCAACATCCTGGCTTTACATGATCCAGACCTCATTTAATAAATTCATCAATAAGAATAAAAAACCCAGATTAGGAATGAAACTACTGGCTCAAAAACCGGAAAGAGGGGGATTAAGTTACCCTCTGATAAAACGCGCATACGAGGCATGTATGGTAATGCATATTCACAATATGCAATTAGAAATTAATAAGACACAAGTGTGGTATAAGATTGAACAATATTTATTAGGAAATAAAAATTTACATACAAGTATGTGGGATTCCCAACTTAATATGAAGAAAAAAATTGAATTAAGCAACAGCACTATTTGCAGTGAGATTATACAAGAGTGGATTAAAATAAAAAGAAACCTCGGTCTAAAAGATAAAATATTAGATACAGTCAGCATAGAGGTTATTGAGCAGAATTTACAAGATATTTTACTAGCAAAATGGAAAGATGCGGGGATTAATAAAATAAAAGACATTATGCTTAATAATTCGATTAAAAATTTTGCTCAAATTACGCAACAGTTCCAGATACCATCAACTGAGATTTTCTCATATTTAAGAATAAAAAACTTTGTAGAACATTCATTATATAAGGCAAATCTAGAATTACATCAAAAATTAGGTCAGCTATTCAACGGGAAAGAATGTAAGAAATTAATGTCAAAAATCTTTGAAGTATTAACAATGTTAGACGAAGTGGATATGGGAAAGATCATTAACAGATGGACAAGGGACATGCAAATTTCGATCTCAAAAAAAATGTGGCAGAATGCGTTATCCATTACCCATAACTATATCCACTCTGTGCTAATCCGGGAGAATCATTTCAAATTCTTAAATTATTGGTATCTGACTCCGGTTAGACTAAAATCAATGTTTCCTGGGACTCCAGATACATGCTGGAGATGCCTTAAAGAAAAAGGTAACTACATACACATATGGTGGTCATGCAATATAGTATCGAAGTTTTGGGATGAGATCTTTGATTTACTTACAAAACTAATCGGAAGTAAAGTGACTAAATCCATTGAATATGCTTTTTTCCATATATTCCCTACAACACTACCTATAGAAACAAAAATTTTGTTAACCCACTCTATGGCAGCAGCCAAAATCTTAATAGCCAGAAATTGGAAGAGTGACCATAATTTCTCTATTATACAATATAAAAATCAGTTACTATTCCAATTACAAATGGAAAAAGGACTTGGCTGGCTTGGTCCCACTCATTACCGAAGAAAAATAATATACGAGGACTGGATCACAAAAATAAACCACATTTTTAATGTCTCATAAATAATATACCGTCGGCTATATATATATATACATATTCCTTTTTTTTTTTTTTTTTTTTTTTTCTTTCTTGTATTGACAATATGATAGAATGCTGAGAAATATTGAATATATATATAAGTATATGAATTGTGCAATACCTACTCCCTTTTCCTTTTCTGTCCC
>VKOC01001576.1:0-52640 GCA_009364415.1 Spea multiplicata | reverse complement strand
AATAATAATAAAGTAGACTTCTGAGACTTTTTGTCATTTAAATTCTTCCCGAGCTGTCTCCTCGGAGACCAGTAAGTGTTCCCTGGATGCATACATCCTGCACAAGCTCAGTAGAACTTCCATTGAAGTTATTGGGAGCTGGGGCCTCATTGAAATGAGAGTAGAAGCAGCCAATTGCATGTATGCTAGCAAAATATCAGTGTTCAGGTAGCATGCATGTGATTGGCTGCTGTAACTCTCATTCATTTCAAATTAAACTCAGCTCCCATTGACTGGGAGTGCTAATGAGCATGTGCAAGAAGCATACTGACGAATGCTCCCTGGTTGCAATAGCCAACTTGTTGGACTGATTCCCTGCTTATTGGTGAGCATATACTTAGTGTAGGTTGTATATTCTTATTACCAAGGGGTTTGTCTACTCTTCTTGCCTTGGATTCACTATAAGGTTTAATGTTTTATAAGCAATTTAGATGACCACAAAACCAACACACTCCATTTGGTAATATAATTAACGTCAAGTTAATATTTGCTAGAAGTGTTGATAAAAGTAACACAAATACACACTGGCAATTTTGGAAATGAGTAACTTTTTACTACCAAACCAAAATACACAATATAATTGTTGCAAAGAACATGAAGAACACTTTATAGAAGTTCTGGCATCAGATGTGCGCATCATTTTATAGTTACAAAATAAACTAAACTGTAAGAATAATACACCGCAGTTATGTCTCCACTAATTGTGTATCATTTTAAGACCATTTATACAACTTAATCCATGCTGAACAAACCCAGAATTACATTAGATGGGATCGCATGTATGTGGAGCGCTTGGAACTGAAAAATCAGGTTCTTCTTCACAAAAACATCTCCGCTAATAGGCAATGATGCAGATTATTATTATCTCCTCAAAAAAACTGCATTTCATTACCAAACCTGCTAATGAATTCATCATTCATGGCTTTACCTAATCTCAATGCCGTTCATAAAGCAACTTATTCACGTGACATTTAAATAATAATAGTCATGCTGATTTCCTTTGAAAGAAAACAGTACATACTCTTTTATTGAGAAATTAACAAAGTCTAAAGAAAGCAGACAATATTCCATGCAAGCATTAGATAAGCTAAAGCTGTGTTCCAGGTAGTTGTGACTGCAAGTCGAAGGGTTAATTTTGCCATGTGCATGAAAGTATTCAATATGAATGATCCTGGCTGAATGCAGAGCAGACCAGCAGAGGATAGACTCTGACTGCAGATGCAATAAATCAGGGGTACCCACCTGAAAGAAGAGATGTGGAGGATGGTGGGATCTGTGTAGAGAAGACCATTAGACCAAAAGGATCTAGTGAGAGCTTTAATCCAAGAGGTGACCCTTCAGTGAAGAGCAGGAGTCTCGTTCTCTCCCTGCCATACTAGCACTGCAAAGCAAAAAGCAATGCACAAGCTGACAGGCTGGCAGGGTGTTGGGGAGGGACACACAGGGTGGAAGAGGACGCAGAGTACTAGCAAAAGGTATGTGGCGATGAATGTAGAGGGGGTTATTAAAGGGGAGGGTGTGTGTGTCTGTGTGATATACTGATATATAAACATATATGTAAAAAGGTGTATTTAATTAATTCCCAGTTTGCTGGGCCGTTTGCTACAGTGAAATGTGGAGGTACCCTTTAGGTACTATAAGTATCGGGGTAGTAATTGAAATATGAGGCAGGTGGGTAGAAGTTTTTCCTGTGGTGTGATAAAGAGCGCTAGCTGATCACTGCCGTTATGTCTGGTGCCTTGATTCGAGGTTTAATTGTCTTGGATATGAACGCACCCAGTGGAAAAATAAAGGTCCACAGCTTTATCCCTCAGTTTAGGGTTCTGCTGTCGCACCACTGATACCGTACAACAGGGCAGTGGTGGGAGTCATCATGATGGAAACCTCACCTGAATCTCCTACCTGGTTGCTCATCACCTCAGTGACGGGGATTCTCCAGCGGCTGGTGATCCAATATAGGAATTCTTCTAAGCAAAGGCCAGGTGGGCAAGTGGCTGATAGCGCCTCCCTATACATTTATTTCCACTTGTGTGGCAGATCCTGAAGGTTGCCGCACACTGCAAAAGTGTAAGAGCATAGCATGCGGCTGTGTGTATCCAGCAGGCGCTGCACATTTGTCATTTATCGGCTGTTGGCTTTAAAGTGTCAAAATCCATTCTTACCCTGCTTATCAATACCCCTTGTGTTGGTGCGGGGGTACTACAGGTTAGACAGAACCACCGCGGCACAATCATATCCCACCACTCTCCGTCATAACACACAAGACACAAGGGAGAAAAGTTTAGAAGACGTCTTTAGGCGCAGGCGCAGAGACCTCCGCTGGACAATGGCGCCTGCTAAGGGATTTTGGATTTCCACTTTTTATGTTACTGCACAACTATTTTTAGTATTAATGTTTTTTTTTCAGCAGGCAACTTTTTTACAAGTTAATAGAATCAAATTCTAGTTTGGGACACTTTTTTCCTCTCAATCACAGGGGGATAAGCAGTCCAATAGTTTATCCATCTTAACACATAACTTAAATATAATCCAGTTTTACACTAAATTCAGTCCTCCTCTGATCTGAATCCATTCTCTACTGTCTTCTACTACGATCAATACCTTCACTATTGGTAATAAAACAGCAACCGCCCTGCTGGTGATCATCACAATACTTAACAGATTGGAAAACACATTGATGGTTGAAACAACAGATATCTAATGAGAGAAGGATCAGCAGAGATGGAAATAGCACCAGGTTGTGTGGATGGGGTAAGAGGGCCAGCTGCCACAAGCCAAAGCCCCTGCTTCCTCTTCCAGAAGTGAATATGATATAAGCAGGGATAAGACCTCCGACTCTGTCCCAAGCCTAGTTCCTGCTGTGCTAGTTTGGTCAGCTCTGTTCATTGGGTCCACTAGGCACTTGCCTAGATCTCTTAGTAGGGGGTGCCTGTGCTTTAAATCCATCCCTGTCTACAGAACATGCATATGAATCTATCTTGCAAACAAAACCTCTTTACCTTGTATGTTTGTTCTGGTTTGTTAATTTGAGTTTTTCCCTACCCTATATACTATTATTTTCTTCAAAAGGGCAAGTTGTACTGATTTTACGCTTTTTGTGTATGCTGAAATTGATCTGTAATATACTCTACATATTGCTCTTTCACCCTCTGGGCAATTCCTATTACATTTCAGGCACCCTAATGATGCTTCCAGTTAGACCACACGGTTTTGATACTTTCTCCACGGTTCCGCAGAAGGAAATCTTTCTTTTTTTATATATATTTGAGGTGAGGATTTTATATAAGATGCAGAGAATCTGGCAAGTGTGGCATTTATGTCTCACCATATAGAAGTTTCTTCAGCTACAGAAACAAACATGTATTCATCTAGAATCTGCAGTGAATTATAATACGGTATTCATTTTTCATGAACTTCTCAATTCCCTGGAGCAGCAGTTTGAGGGATGAGGGAATGAGACGAGAAAGCAGAGAGGTATTGCTTATGGAATGTTCTCTGAGACTTGGGAAGCCAAACATGTCTATTACTCATCACAAGTAAATAGCAGCTGCAGAGCTGGCCTCCTGCATGGCCCACGTCTCTCAGGCATCCAAAGCCCTCATTGTGTCCTACTAAATAAAACACATTGTAATTATAGCTGGCTGTTGGTACTCGGTACCACTCACAAATGGTACGGTATCATCAATGAAATATATAAGTTATTATACCCCTAAAAGCTTTGAGTTCTTTGCAAATACATAGTCAGTCCTGCCCATAGATCAAACGCCTTAAACAAGACACTTTTAGGATAAAGCGTGGCTAGAGTTGGGGCTTTTCACAAGACTCTGTATGTGACGGCAATGTTATGATAGCTAATTACATAACTGAATGTTACAAATAGAAGTTGGGGCACTACGTATCCTGACATAATAGCATTTTATCCATATCAGAGCATTAGTGAGGGTGTCCCAGGGTCCAGCATTAGACGGCCACATAGGACGGAAGTTAAACTGGGCTACCTGTGTTTATTCAAAAGGAGTAATATGAGGAGTGTAGGCGTTACTCCAATTGGTTGCCCCTCTTCTTCTATAGATTAATGTAAGTCAAAACACTTTAATCTGATCCATTTATTGCGGACCGAACACAAACACCAACATGTCAGACCTAAAGACCACTTCTACAGATTGTTTGTCTCATCGATGTAAACGTAATGATATTTCTGATAAATACTAATTTATGAATATTAAAACGATGATTGATGACAATTTATTTGCATTTATGATTAAATGGATATAAATGGATGTTATGCTGGGCTACTTGTTGACCCAAATGTAACACAACTTGTATTGTCCAATCAGAACCCAATCAGAACCCGATCAGAACCCGTGTCCACCCTGTGTCCGGCGCTGTCCCCCTCTGAATGCACCAGCGGCTCAGCGGTCAGTGATGGGAATCCAACGCAGGCAGAAGAGGAGTTGTTACAGGTAGATTTCATATAGCAGCGCTGGCTCTCAAACTGTGGACCCAGTAGCCGCCGTCTCTATGTACATGAATACATATTAGTTGTTTCCTTTTTTTTTTCTTGATATTCAAAGATATACGGCAGTTAGCTTCTCTTGCACATATTACGTCACAGTGTTACTGCTCTCCGGAATTCTCTGTGATGTCAGAGGTCGGTCTGCTCAGACACCAGAGTTTAATATTTTGCGAGAGGATAGAGAGTTGTTTACTCGTATGTGAAAATGGAGGATGCTTTGCTTATTTTTTTTCTGTTAGTTTATTGGATAATAAGGCGATTTATTCCAAATCAGCCTCATGTTATTATAAGGAGATATGCTAAACGCCACCAAAAACACCATCTAAAGGAAACATCCGGTCAACCTCCTTTAGCCAGGTAAGAGGGGAGCATGTTGGGCTGATATATTTGGAAAAGGGACCCTTAACTCCTATAACTATAATTATTATTTATTGTTTTATATAGCGCCATCAGATCCACAGCGATGGATCCTACACTGTAAAGGTCCATAGCTCACTTTCTGTGCAGCACATAGAACTATGAGATGCTTTTAAGTCACTAATAGAGTTCACCAACAATCATCACAGGATCCCCTTCATGCCGTATAAAATGTACAGCTTTTAATCTTCAAAAACATCAGTAATTGTTATCCAATAGGATGCCCGCCGTGTCCTCTGCTCTAAGAGACCTTTAAATCCTGTATGCTATGTAACAGCCTCTCGGATTATATAGACCATATATAGATTTCATCGCAGAAACACGTGTCATCTTTCCAGTAATCATTTTTTTCTTTCTCATTTAGTGTGCTGACCTGCAATCGAGACCCAAAAAGACCAGGGAGACTCTACGATTGCATCTTTAACAGCAAAAAAGCAAAAGGAGAGATAAAAAGAAGGCTGGCTACACCGATCCCTTGGGATAAACTGCGTGCCCGATTTCCTAGGTAAATACTTTGATCAAATATAGTTAACTATTTAACAGACACAATGTTGTTTAAAACACTCAACTAAAATGAAGATCATAAAATAGTGCTTGACCTGATTTTTTATGGCTTTGATGTTCATTTGTTTCCATAACTATAGCCCATTGATCCCATCTCATGTCCAACGTGGTGCGGAACGTCCGCTGGTGCCTTCTGCTCCCATAAAGGTGTCTCCCACCAAAAGCCGTTTTGGAGCAGCCGTCTTCATAGGGAGTGCAAGGGGGTACGAGGAGAACAAAAGGTAAATTTAATAGGAAGCATAACAGACTAAACTTTATAGTTATTTAACTTTCCCTGCTTCTTAGTGTTCTTGCGGCATCCCTGTGTGCCATATTATCACTATTATAATTGGGGTAATACCCTGGTTTTCGTATTGGGGTTCTTTTCACATGTAGACAATAGCCTAGGACACAGTTACAACCACGACATACACACTCAATTATCTTGCCCTTTCACAAAACCATATCTTCATCTATTATTTGCAGATGCCCACGCTACTTGCCCTTTGAGCCAAAGTTACCATCTCAACGGCCTAAGGTCCCAATGCAAAACTATTCCATCGGTGAAGGAGCCCAAGCCTGTGTCATGCCCTATGACGATTCAATGTGTGAAATAGCCAAAGACTGTATCAGACGCTACGATTCCATCAGCGAAAACATCAGCGAGAACAAGATTGTATCAGGGTAAGTGCTGTTCTTTACATGTAACATAATACCCTTTACAGTTCCAGTAATCGGACATTATTTTACTGACTCCTCAACAAGTATGTATCTCTGCATAATCATTGCAAATGACATCATCTGTGCTGTAAATGTTTTACCCTATTTCGAATTTATACTGATTATTTATTACATTATTTTATGGCATTGTAGCCGGATATTATTTCCCCTTCCACCCCTGGTCCTTAGAGACACCTTTCGGCTATCATTCTACTCAGAATACTAATATGATAGTAAGAAAGCACAGTGCGTATACACAAACTTCAACACCTTCGATTTACTAACCACTAATCATTTATTTCAGATTACCAAATGGTGCCCTAGTGCTGCCAAAACCACGTCCCCGCCTTGAGCGTTCCAGAGTAAAAACTCGTCGGATGTCATCAGTGCCTGTGAGAAATAAACATGGACGTGGTTCAGCTAATAAGCGCTAACAAAAAAGTGACCTAATAGTCCCTTTGTGATAAAAGTGCTGCAGCATATAAAACTGTTTAAATAATCATTTAACGTAGAATAAAAAATATAAAACATTTAAGTTTTTGTGTTCTGCTGTAAAAAAATTGAAATGTATGTTCCGTGTGATAACATCATTAGTATACAACACTGATAATTAGACTTGGATGCCGGCCAACTCTTCGTGTTCGTCTTGGTGGGGAAAATATTTTTTTAGTATTCCACCAAAATTCGCCCGTTCCTGTGTTCGGTTCGTGTAATATTTGTGTACATTCTTCATGTTCATTTTCTCCCCTTCGTTTTAATTTTAGAAGAGATTAATACAGGGTTAACGCGGTAACTCCTGACACCAACTAGGCCTGGGGAAACCAATGGTCTCTCCGCTCCAGGAGTTAAAGGTCCACACGAGCGACCAATAGAGTTGTCCTGGGGAGGTTCCAGGAGTTAAAGGTCCATGCGAGCGACTCTACTGGTCGCCGGCAGGGACCTCCTCTGGCATTTGGGAACTTTAACACCTGGTCCTACTGCCCCCATGTCCTAAATGGGCCATCTTTGAAGTCAGCTAATTCGATTTACCCCACAAAACCATATACTTTTGAAAACTAGACACCCCCGGGTATTTTAAATGGTGGTATTTTAACCCTTTGCATGCACTAATTTTACCTACAGCCTTTGTCAAAATTTGTAGTAAATTTTTTGACATTGGTGGGAGGTGAACTTAAGGTGCAGTTAGATGTAAAGGAGGGCAGACTAAGGGGAAGTGAAGATTAATCCTGTGTTTATTTACAAAAGTATTGTGTCAGTCAGAGCCGGCCTTAGGTGTTCTGGCGCCCTGTGCGGACTACTCCTCTGGCGCCCCCCCCCATCCCAAAAAAGGAATAAAAACTTGTAACAAAACTCGCCTTTCTCACTATCTGTCCCCCTGTATCACTATCTACCACCTCTGCCCCTTCCCCTTACTTACCTTGTTGAGTCCTGCAGTGGGAGCGGGAGGCGTCCGTCTTCCCGTGGTGCGCGCTTCACAGCTGAGCGCCGGAACAGCAATCACATTCCTATCATGCCCAGGCATATCCAGATTCCAGGATGTACTCGCAGATTTGGCATGATAGGAGTATGATTGCCCTATCTACCCCTTCTCACTCCCTTCTGCCCTATCTACCCCTTCTCACTCCCTTCTCCCTATCTACCCCCTTTCCCCTGTCTCACTCCCTTCTCCCTATCTACCCTCTCCCTCTTTGAAGTTCACTTACCTTTCAGGAGTCCTGCGGTGGGGGTGCAAGGCCTCTTCCTCCCAGCTCTGCCACTGTATGGAACAGTATAGAGTGATGGGAGTTATGATGTACTTATCATATGCTCATACTTATGAGCATAATTAGATCATGAAAAAGACATTGGAAATGGTACAGCATAACACTCATCACTCTCACACCCTTACCAATCCACACATATACCAATCCACACACATACTCATCCACACACATACTCATTCACACACATACTCATCCACACACATATACCAATCCACACACATATACCAATCCACACACATATACCAATCCACATGTATACCAATCCACCTGTATACCAATCCACACACGTATACCAATCCACACACGTATACCAATCCACACATATATACCAATCGCACACACGCATACCATCCACACACGCATAACCAATTCCACACACGCATACAATCCAACACACGCATCTCCACACAACGCATACCAATCCACAACACGTATTACCAATCCTACACACGTAATAACCAATCCACCACACGTAATACCAATCCACACACGTATAGCGAATCCACAAACCGTATACCAATTCCACATCACTATACGCAATCCACAACCATATACGAAGTCCCAACAAATAACGAATCCACGACACATACACCAATTCCACACCACATACACCAATCCACACCATACAACCAATCCACACACATACACAATCCAGCACATACACCAATCCACACATATATACAATCACACATCTATTCCAATCCACACAGCATACCAATCCACAATAATACACCAATCGCAGCACGCATAACAATCACACAGTATGATACCAAAATCCACACACGCATGACCAACGCCACACCGCATATCAATTCCACACACTATACCAAATCCAACTACCCAGCCACACCAATCCACACTATATACCATGCCACACATACACCAATCCACACATATTATAGTTAATTCCACACATATATACAATCCACACACATATATACCAATCCACACATACCAATCCACACATATAACCAATCCACACACATATACTAATCCACACTAATATGATCCACACATAAATATGCCATCACCAGTATACACCACCACACACATATCCAATCCAACATATACACCAATCCACAACACCAATTAACCAAATCCACACACGCATACCAATCCACACACATACCAATCCACACACAATACCTAAATCCACACCATATAACACGCCAATCCACACAATAATTACTAATCCACACAATATACATCCAATCCACATCATTATACACTCAATCCACACACATACCAAAATCCACACACATACACCAATCCACCACATACACCAATCCACACATATAACACAGATCCAGCACACGATATCCATCCACACAATAACCAATCCACACATTATACCAATCCACACACATCACATCCACACGAAGTATATACCAATCCACACATATATACCAATCACACATATATAACTAATCCACACATATACACCAAAATCCATCACACATTACACCAATCACAGCACATACCCAATCCCACACATATATGACGCATCCACACATTTACACCATCACACATATTACACCTAATCGCACACCATATACCATCCACACATACCAATCCACACATACCAATCCACACATACCAATCCACACATACCAATCCACACATATATACCAATCCACTCTCACTTAATGCTTTCCTACCTTTCCTTTCTTCTTTCAGCTTCTTTTCCTCTTCTTCAGTTCTTCTGTCTTCTTCCGGGTCAGAGGGCACAGACAGCGGTGGGCGCGGCTTCAGTGCTGTGCGCCGGGATCTGACAACAAACCCCGGCGCACAGCAGCTGTTGCCGCGCGGATCGCAAGGGAGCGGCATCGGAGGTCTTTAACAGAATCACTCAAGGGAGCCTGAGGTCTGTTAAAGACCGCCGATACCGCTCCCTTGCGAGCCTGCTCCTCCAGCGACGGACATTACTGTCCGTCTCTGGAGGGGTGCCGCAAGTTGGCACCCCTGGAGTGTGGCGCCTTGTGCTGTCGCACACCCCAAAGGTCGGCCCTGCTCTAAGGGGCAGGGAAGCCCCCACCAGGGCCGGCCTTAGGGGTCTGTGGCCGCACAGGGTTTAAATTAAAACATCGGGTTTTTTTTTTCAACTTTATTTAACATCCTCCATGTTAAATAAAGTTTTTTTTAACTTTATTTAACATGGAGGATGTTAAATATTGGGTTTTTTTTTCAACTTTAAAAAAAAAATAGTTTTTTTTTAACTTTATTTAACATCCTCCATGTTAAATAAAGTTAAAAAAAACTTTATTTAACATGGAGGATGTTATGCAGGGCATAAGGGGCAGGTGCCCCTTATGCCCTGCGTTAATGCGGCTGTAGGTAGGGTAGGGGCCTGGAGCTGCAGCTCCATCAGCCCCTAAGTCAATGCGGCCCTGCCGTGGCCCGGCCCACTGGGCAAATGCCCGGTGTGCCCGATGGCCAGTCCGGGCCTGATTACATGCAATTGAGCATATGTTGTATTAATAACATTTTTATATGTTTGTATATGTTTTTTAAAAATATTTTTATATTTATATACCATATTTGCTCGATAAAAAGACAAGGTTTTTTCAGAGCAAATGCTCTGAAAAATATCCCTCGTCTTATATTCAAGGTCATCGTCTAATCAGACCTCAAATATTGGTCTGATTACACAACTAAGATCCAGATCCCCTGCAACACTGCAGGGGACCAGGATCCTCCTCTCTGGTAGCCTCTGCTTCTGCAGGCACTTCATACCTTCCGGTGCTCCACCATAGAAGCCCCAGTGGAAATGCCGAGAGCAGCGGAGGTTGTTTGTGCGCTTTCCGCAGCCGGTGAACATTTGTGGGATGCGCATTGACAACCTTCGCTGCTCCCGGAACATCCACCGGGCTTCTATGGTGGAGCACCAGAAGGTCATGTGATGCCGGCGCTCAATCATAGAAGCCCTGGTGAAAGTACTGGCCACCAGCAGCGCAGGTCTGCATCGCACAGATCTCCACCTGCTGCCCCACTAGACATCAGGGATTCTGAACACGTGTCACAAGTAAAGGGATGCACTGGTAAGTTCGGGGGTTAAGAGTGGCATGAGTGCCAGGTTCAATGGTTTTCTGGAGGCAGAGAGGCATATAGGGGGTTAAAAGGCATATCTGGGGGCAGCGGGGCATATAGGGCTATAAGGCATTTCTGGGGGGCAGAGTGGCAAATAAAAGGAAATAAAAACAACAAAAAAATTTTTCAGTTTTTATTAAATATGAAAATATAGTTTACATGTGAATTAATATTTACTAGTAAAACTTTTTTTCTTGTAGGGTAGTTTTATATTCAGGCTTTTTCTTTTTTTCCTAAATAATATTCAAAATTTGTGGGTCGTCTTATAATCAGGGTCATCTTATAATTGAGCAAATATGGTATATTTTTCATGTGGTATGTGAACCTTTCCCACTTGATTAAGTATATGCCGCCTGTTATTCCATTTTGAGAGGTTTATTGTTAGGGGGCCGAATCGTTTAATGTTATTAGGCAAAGCATGGGTTAACGCGATGGATTGCCGATCGCGATGTAGATCTCGCAAGGAGTTATGATCAGAATGAAGGAGAATATAGAGAAGGTAGATGGATTTTATAATGAGAAGATGACATCATCCTAATGAAGCAGTGGTTATGGCGGACGGCAATTCGATTGACGTTATAGTGGGATATAAATATTCGGGATATCACAGTGATGAGTGATGCCTTAAGAAGCCCAGCTGAAGGGTGAAACTTGTAGTACGTGGAGGAGCAGAGCGGTTCTGGATTTATTTGTTATTATTTGTTCATTTTAATTTATTTGTTTTTTATTGCTTCTTATTTATTTATTTATTGGAATGTGAATTTGCAGTCCTATGGGAGCATTATCTAGCATTTTAATGTAAGGTATTCATATATTCTAAAATAAATATATTTGTTTAATATTAAATATATTGATTAACCCTTCTCTGCCTCCACTGAATACACAACCATCTTGAGGAATTGGATCCATAAAAGGAAGAGCACAGTTACCCTAAGGGTGTCAATTCCACACGGATTATATGAGCAGTAGACTGCTCAACAAAGAGTCAGTTGCCATTGCCCTCATTTAATTAAGAAAATATTTATGCTGACTATATTACACTATATTTTGTTTATACACCGTATTCGCTCGATTATAAGACGACCCCCCAAAATCTGAATATTAATTTATGAAAAAAGAAAAATCCTGATTATAAGATGACCCTATAGGAAAAAAGTTTTACCAGTAAATGTTAATGCATGTAAACTATTGTTTGTTAATAAAAGCTACGATTGAGAAAAATATTTTGTTTTTATTTCCTTTTTTTTCAACCTGCCCCCCCCAGTTATGCACATCTGCCCCCAGGCTTGCCACTCTGCCCCAGAAATGCCTTATACCCCATATATGCCACTGTGCCCCATGATATGCCTTTTAACCCTCTAAATGCCACTGTGCCCAATGATACGCCTTTTAGCCCTCTATATGCCACTGTGCCCCATGATATGCCTTTTGACCCCATATGTGCCACTCTGCCTCCAGAATTGCCTTATACCCCTATATGCCACTCTGGCATTTAGGGGGTTAAAAGGCATATTATGGGGCAGAGTGGCATATAGGGAGGTATAAGGCATTTCTGGAGGCAGAGTGGCATTAAGGGGGTTAAAAGGCATTTCACAGAGCACTCTGCCTCCATAAATGCCTTATGCCCCCCATTTAACAATCCCTCCCTCCTCCAAACTTACTGGTGCTTCTGAGTCCCCGGTGCTTAGTCCGTGCAGCGTGTAGAGTGCTACGCAATGCACGTAGACAACTTCCGCTCTACCTGAGTCGCGTAGAGCTCTACACGCTGCCCGGACTAAGCACCGGGGACTCAGAACATCGGTAAGTTGAGGGGGGGGCATAACACAGGAGGATCCAGGTCCCTTGCATCTGAGTCCCCGGTGCTTAGTCCGGGCAGCGTGTAGAGCTCTACGCGATTCGCGTAGACAACTTCCGCTGCGATGTGAATCGTGCAGAGCTCTACACGCTGCCCGGACTAAGCACTGGGGACCCAGAAGCACCGGAAGTGGGGGGGGGGGGGAGCATAACACAGGAGGATCCAGGGGATCTGGAGCTTAGTCTCATAATCAGACCTATTTGAGGTCTGATTATAAGACGACCCCGATTATAAGACAAGGGGTATTTTTCAGAGCATTTGCTCTGGAAAAAACCTCGTCTTATAATCGAGCAAATACGGTATATGGAGTTTGGAATTTGTTAGGTGCCATTTTTTATTATTTAATACTTGGGTGTAAGAAGCGCACTATACCAAATTGGTTTAATATATTTATATACTTCCTTGTATAATTGGTCTGGTAGGATCTTCTCCCTGTTTACCTACATGAAGTGGAAATGCCGCCTAGCTATATTTTGGTGACTTGTGATGTAGCAAGTTTGTATACAATCATGTAAATCATAGTAAAGGGTGTGAAGCAGTCCGAAGTATTTTGGAGAGTGAATCTCCATTCCAAAAAGAACAAATAAATGATAGCATTGATGGTATTAGGTTTGTTCTTGAACATAACTACTTTTGGTTTCAAGATGATTTTTATCTTCAAACACAGTGTAGTATCGGGACAAAATTTTCCCCGAGCTATACCAATTTATTCATGGCAGCGTGGGAGGTGATCTATATCTATACAGGCCATGTACATCGATGAATTGTTCTTTAAACTCTAAATCAAAGACTAAACCTTTTTAAACCAGTGGATGTAAACAGCTATATTTTTTCAGATAGCTGTCACCATGCCCCCTGGCTTAACATATCCCAAAGAGTCAGTTTACAAGAATAAGAGAGTAAGAATACTGTACAGACCAGGAACAATACGTCACACAAGCCAAAACTCTTTTAAATTACAATGGAGCAGGAGATAAAATAAAAAGAATTATTAAGAGCCATTGGCACCTCTTTAAAAAAATATTATGATTTAATAGATATACTGTGGGAATGCCCCAGTATAGTGTTTAGAGGGGCACCAAAAATAAAGGATATTTTAGGGGAGGACCCTTGGGAGCAGGGCGCTAGGCGGACAAGGGCCATGTGTGAGTGTAGGGGAAGTATAGAGAATAGGGGGGAGGTGGCTAGTAGTGTGATAGTGAGGAGGGGAGGAGTCCAGTCTAGTAGGACATATAGAGGTATAACATCCCCTCACCCTTCCCTCAGCCACTTTGAAATCAATGGCTTGGTAACAGCTTAACTCCAAAGCAGGTGTGAATCAGCTCAGATATCTGCCACAAAGAATTATTGAGTTCTGACCAGAGCAGGTTGCACGTTGTCATGTTCCTAGCTGTTTAATAGCAGCACATAGCTTTATAATGGCCAGTTATGTTTCTGAGATGGGTTTAATCTGTTTAAAAATTGTATTTGTCCCCTTGCAGCATGAATGAAATAATCCTGTATAATGACAGCCATGTGGGATTTCAAGGTTTTATTTGAAGTCTAGGGATACATCAATTTAATGTTATGTGAATGCCTGGGGGATGATTGCTCTGCTGCAGGGTCCTTATATATTATTTCTATACATTTCTATTAGTAATGCCCCTGCTGCACCTATTCAGATTGGAGATGCCCTTCAGTAATATCCATCTTATTTGTACAAGGCCTTTGCTAAGCATCTGGAGGAAGGGATTGGTAACGCATGGAATGGTACCAGGAATGCTGTGCTGTTTGTTCAATGGCAGGAACTCTTGCAAAGTCAAAACTCACTACCTCCATGTGGGCTTTGCTAAGCATTGCTAGGCCTAACATGTGCCAAAGCAAGGGGTGGGGGCTAGTCCATTCATATGATGGGGAATGAGTTAATGTGTTCTTAATACATACAATTGTAATCCATATTGTAATGGATTAATAACTTGGCTGATACTGTTAACAGTCCTCCATTAAATTAGCAAGTGATGTGTAAATGGTAGATTTTGTATTGGTCAACAGACCTTTAAGAATATGAACTGAGACAAGGAAACTTTAAGTCTAAATCCCACTTTGCAGTGAAGTGATTAGTTTGTTATGTTTTCACGTCTTAAGTTCTGGTAGGAAGATTAGTTTCCTTGCTCTATGTGTAAAAATTCCTAAAGTCTGATCTTTGGCACTGCACCATTAATTCCCTTTTATTTCGAACATGCATTAAATTCTGTACTGATGGGATAAGTTACTAGCCTTTAATTCACCTTCTAGCATTACCTTTACATTGTGTCTCTGCATCCATTCTATAATCCGTTCACTGCATGTTAAAATTGCAGTGCTGTGGCTTGGGGGTGGAGTCATGACGTAGCACGTGTTCGTGCCGCGTTCGTGGCAACGGAGTCTAGGGTAGGAGAGGCCCAACTAACCTTCAGCGCACCGAGAGTACCCCGTCGGCTTCACAATAGTTGCCGCCGCTCCGCTGTTGCGGCTTTTATAGCTGCCGCCGCCGCCGGCGGCCACCGTCCAGCGTGTGCACCTGGACTGGAACTACGACCGCTGTGACTGCCGTGACGCTGTGCCGCTGTGCTCGGCGTAGCGGTTGCCGGAGCTGAGATTGCCGGGACCGCTGGGATCCCCGTGTTGCGGCGATCCCGGCGTTTTTCTGGTAGCTGTGGCGGCTGTCGGGGCGGCTTCCATCGCCGTAATTATCACGGCCGCCGCCATTGAGGCTCTGCACGAGGCTGTTTCCGTGGTGAGAGAGCGGTGAATCAAGCTGCGACCTGGCTCGGTACAGTGGGAGATCTGCATGTGAGGGTGGATGGCCGTGTGACCTGTGGAGGCCGTGTCCTGATGTGTCTGCCAGTTGAGGCCCTGAAATATTAATCTCCACTTTAATTTTGCTACACGCGGATTTAGATATCGGATACGGACATCTTGAAACGGATATATTCTTCAGCTAAGTGGATTTTCTCTTTTTTCCTTTTTCTTTTTCTTCCTTTTTGTTGATGAAATTTTTTTGTGGATGAAATTTGATATCTTTTATGGACTGCTATTGATTATTGGATGAAACTGAGACTTTTTATGGACTGCTATTGATTATACATATCAATTATACATAAACTTTATATGCTACATACGATATATTAGCCAAACTGCATCTACTCCATTGAATTACCTAAGAATGAAAGATGAACTACTGCCATACATAAGCTATATATGACATATTATTTAAATACCTCCTAGTATATTATTTTTTGATATGGCGGCAAAAAAGCCCTCTGAGAAATCCCTTAGAAGAGAGAAAAGAGATGAGAAAAAAGACAGACCTGAGAAAAGATTATCTTTTTTTTCACCACATTCCTCTAAACCCAAGAATGAAAGATCAGTATTGGAACAAACATTGAATACAAGCCTTGGGGAGGAAATATATCAAAAAACTAATTCAGCATCGGGAGGAGATTTAACTCCTATAATTCAAGAGCAACTCAAAATGGCTCTGGATGATCAATTTGAGAAAATAAAATCTGAAATACAAATACAGATGCAGGGAATAAGAACTTACTTACTATCCGTTGCTACACGGGTGAAAAAAAATGAAGAGAAATTAGAACATTTAACTATACAGGATCTGTCTCATCAAGATAATATTACACAGAATACCACAAAAATAGAGGCATTGGAATTGAAAATCGCAGACCTTGAAGACCGTGCAAGACGAATTAATCTGAGAATAAGAGGAATTCCGGAGAGTTTAACAACTGATTCTTTAGAAAGGTTTCTTAAAGACTTTTTTTTTAAATTGGGGATTACCCATGAAGCAGATGTACCTATATGGGATCGATATTATAGATCTGCAAAAGTAGCAGACTTATCCTCGGAAATACCACGTGACATTTTGTTGAGTTGCGCAAATCTTCAAATTCGTGAGAAGATTTTAAGAATGCACAGAGAAAATCCATTGCCGGTACCATACAATAAAATTAAAATTCTTCCAGACCTCTCTTATCTTACACGATCAAGAAGACGGCAGTATGCCCATCTTACAACTATTTTGAGGAAAAATAATATCCGATACAGATGGACTTTCCTGACTAAAATTACGCTTACATATGAATTTAAAACTTGGACTCTCGATACACCTGAGAATTTGGAGAAATGGTTACAAGATAAAAGAATAAATTAAAATGTTTTTTTTTGTTTTGTTTTTTGTTTTGTTTTTTTTTGACACTGTAAAAACACGTTAAGTAATATACACGCGATATGAATTTTGGGCACGAATAGCCCTAGCTACTTGGCAAGTAACTGGGATGAGACAATTAAAATAATTTACACTTAATGCACCTTATGAGGTATATTAGATGTTTCACATGTTTTTTATATGTAACTTTTTTATGAATTTTGGGTATGAATATCCCCAGCTACTTAGTAAGTAATCAGAATGTAACTGGGACGAGACAATTAAAACAATTTGCACTTAATGCACTCTATGAGGCACATTAGTTGTTTCACATGTTTTTACATGTAATTTCTTTATGAATCTTGGGCACAAATATCCCTAGCTATTTTAGCAAGTAATCAGAATGAGATAAGTAAAATAATGGAAATTCAGTGCACTCTATGAGATATATTAGGCATTTCACTTGAATTATATTTTATATCTAAGCTGTTGAAAATTGCTCTGTTGTACAATTTTTTTTTTATTTTTTTTTTATTTTTGTTTTTGTTTTTTTTGTTTGATATGGAAAAACATGACATTAATAGTATAAGTAATATATTGTGACATTAACTTTTAGACACGAATATTTATCGTATATTGTATATATATATATATCAGAGGGGAGAATTGGTGCGGTTGTAGGCGAACACATAGGTGGATGTTATTCCTACAAATTTGTTTAATGTTTTTAATTGTTGTCTTGTTTTTTTGTGGATTCCTTGTTTATGTTATACGAAGGGCATACAATGTGAGACTCATTGGGAGAATAAGTAAGATTGTTAAACTAACTAAAGATGATTAGGTTCGGTACGATAAATACCCAAGGCCTTAATTCGACCCAAAAAAAACATATAGTATTGCAAAGGTTATGGCAAGAAAAAATAAATATATGTTTCCTTCAGGAAACACATTGGCGCCTGGTGGATAATAATACCTTAAGAAATCAGAGATATCCGTATTCCATACAGGCATCAATAAAAACAAAGAAAAAAAGAGGTGTAGCCATATTATTTTCTAAAGATCTGGATTTAAAATTTAAATATGTAGAAACTGACCCTGATGGTAGATATATTATAGCTATTGTTGAAATTAATAATATATTATTCACATTAGTAAATGTATATGCACCCAATACCTCCCCAGCTCGATATTTGTCATCTTCTAGATAAAATGTCTTCAAAGAGAATTACTAATGATCGAAATCTCCTCCTACAAGCTCAGAGATTCCAAGCTTTGTTAAAATCGCATGCGTTATTTGGAGAATGGCCCATCCTACAGAAAAAGATTTTACATGCTTCTCTAAAACACATAATTCATACTCCCGTATCGATTTAATTCTGGGAGAATGTAACTTAGCACTAAAAGCAAAAAACATTAAAATACACGAAACAACATGGTCTGACCATAATTTAGTTACTATGGATTTGGAAGAAAAGGGGGAAGAATTTAGAACAGATTGGAGATTGAACCATAAACTAATGGAAAAACCAGAAGACATTGAATATATAAAAAAAGCATCCCAGCTTTACTTTAATGAAAATGATGTGGATAACATTTCAGCCCTAAATCTTTCGTGTGCATTCAAGGCAGTTATAAGGGGACATTTTATTAAATTTGGAACATATGCAAAAAAAAAAAAGCGGGAGCTAAATTATCTGATTTATATATTACTCTTTTTCATCTTAATAAATTTAATAAACAGAATCCCGCAAAAAATTATGTTATGAGAATTAAAGAAATAAATGATAAAATTAACCACATATTACTGGAGAACACCAATAGAGCCTTGATGACTTTGAAATCAAAAAGATACTATAAAGGAAATAGGGCAGATAAAATGTTATCCAATCAATTGAAAAAGAAAAGGGAAGATAAGATGATTACTAGAATTGTACATAAAGGAAAAATTCTCCTAGCTTGGATACCTTAAATGAAAAAATATCTTTAGATGAGGTTTATAAAGAAATACATAGACTGCGGGAAAAAAAATCCCCTGGACCAGATGGGTTCGATGCAACATTCTATAAAACATTTATCGAGGAGATTTCACCATGTCTAGCCCAAGCCTACAATGAGGGTATGGATAAGGGGGTGCTCCCTGAAGAGTTTTTGAGAGGCAATATTATGCCAATACTCAAAGCAGGGAAGGAACCTGACAAGATAACTAACTACAGACCCATATCTCTTTTAAATATAGATGCAAAAATATATGCAGGTATACTAGCTCAAAGATTAAACATAGTGTTACCGCAGCTGATCCATACAGATCAAGTTGGATTTATCAAAGGACGCTCTGCAAAGGACGATTTATCATATAAGAGCGCTATTGGGAATTTTGGAAGATAATATACAAACTAAAACTCCTCAGTTGACCCTATCATTAGATGCTGAGAAAGCCTTTGATAGGGTCAGCTGGGGATATCTAGCAGAAACTTTAAAAGCATTTGGGATAAAAGGCAAGATCCACCAAGCGATAATGGCCCTTTATAAGAACCCGAGAGGCAGAGTAATTGGATCAGGAATTAAATCTGAGTGAGACAAGGTTGTCCTCTCTCACCACTACTCTACGTCCTATCCATAGAACCTCTCGCAAGAGATATTAGAAGTAACCCTGGGATAGTGGGCTGTGGAAAGGGCGAAACACAAAAAATCAAACTTTACGCAGACGATATATTACTTACAATCAAAGATCCAGTGAACTCAGTGAATCAGATTATGAAGCAAATATATCGATTTAGCCTTATTTCCAACTATAAACTAAACATAAATAAATCAATAGTGTTACCTTCCTATCTTAAAGAAATACAAAAGAAAGAAATTGAGAGAATTGGTTTCCGTTGTACAAATGATACTTTAGTTTATCTAGGTCTTAAAATTACAAATACCCAAAATACATGGGTTGAAAAAAATTTACTCCCCATGATTAAAGAAATGAATTTATCCTTTAAAAAATGGCGAAACCTATTTATTTCTTGGTGGGGGAGGATAAATGTGGTGAAAGCATATATCCTACCCAAATGTATATATTTGTTTAGGATGATTCCATTAAATATACCTTACAGCTGGCTGGATTTAATTCAAGGTGCTATAAATAGATTTATCTGGGGAGGTAAGAAACCGAGATTAAATGCTAAATTGATTACAAAAAAGAAAGACCAAGGAGGATTAAGTGTTCCACTAATCCAAGAATATTCACAAGCAGCCCTGTTAATGCATGCTAGTATATCACAGAGAAAGGAATCTATTCAGGAGTCTTGGTATAGAGGTGAGACCATAAAAATATATCCTGTTAAAGTGCTACAAACTCTGTTTTGGGTCCCCTACAAGAGAGCGATAGAATTAATCCCAACTATAAATAGTTTAGTCTTAAAACAACTGTATACGAATTGGATCTGGGTAAGAAGTAAGCTAGGGCTAAAAAATAAGATAATAGTAGATTTACCGTTGGATATTATGGAAAATTTAATGGATAATATAAATTTAAAAACTTGGCTACAAGGAGGCGCGTATAGAATTAAAGACCTAATCAATGGCTCTAACATGAAGCCCTTCTCTCAGCTTCAAATAGAACTCAATCTGCCAGAAGGTGAAGCATATAATTATTTAATAGTTAAAAGTTTTTTATTAAAATCGATAAACTGGAATCTAAATGTAAAAATACAAAAACTTTTAGGTGACCTAGTAGTAGGGGAATCACAAAAAAAATTGTTGTCAAAAGCATTAACTTTGATAACGCTACTTAAAAAGGAATATACCCCCCTAGCAATTAAAAAATGGGAGAGAGATTTAGATATCATAATTAAACCGGAAGAATGGAATAAATCATTGTATGTATCGTATAAAAATATACACTGTTTGAACCTTAATGAGATGCAATATAAACTGATGAACCGGTGGTATTTAGTGCATACAACATTGGCAAAAATCTCTCCCAATAATTTGGCTAATTGTTGGAGATGCGGATATTATAAAGGAGATATGATCCATATTTGGTGGAGCTGTCCTTTGATAAATAGAATTTGGCAAGAATTATCTAACAAGTTCATTAAACTATATGGATCACACTGGGAACTAACACCAGAAAGAACCCTATTACATCTAAATCTACCTAAAATACCAATTCAGGAATTGCAGTTCTTATTACATGTGTTAACAGCAGTTAAAATAACTGTATCCAGGAATCGGAGAACTTCAGATCCAATTAATTGGATAAAAATAAAAGCTCAAATTATACATCAATGTCATATGGAAAAATTGCTTCTGTTATATGATAGAGGGAATAAAGTTGGGTCAGAAGCCTGGGAAAACTGGATAAAATTGCTGCAAGAAGGTAAAATGGATTAACTAAGATTAGCAATACTTTATTTTCTTCCTCTGCAGTTATATCTCTGCAGATTGAAAGAAAGAAATAGAGCCTTAACAATATCCCAATAGAGTCAATAACACATTGATATGAAGAAGTAGTATTGTCCACGTATTTTTGTTATTTTTTTCTCTTTTTATTTTTCTTTTTTGAAATACGTGACAATAGAGATTGTTAACTTGAATCCAAAACTGTATGTCTGTCTTAAACTATGTTATGTACCGTATTTGCTCGATTATAAGACAAGGTTTTTTTCAGAGCAAATGCTCTGAAAAATACCCCTCGTCTTGTAATCGGGGTCGTCTTCTAATCAGACCTCAAATAGAGGTCTGATTAGGAGACTAAGATCCAGATCCCCCGCACCGCTGCAGGGGACCTGGATCCTCCTGTCTCCCCCCCATTTAAACCCCCCCGCCACACACACTTACCGGTGCTTCCTGCCGGGTAGCGGGTTGACGTCTACGCGATGCGCGTAGACAACGTCCGCTGCAGCCGGAAGGAGGTGTGGCTAGCAGCGGGGGTTGTCTGCGTCCGTCGCGTAGACATTCCCCGACTGTCAGAGATCAGAGTTCCCCGCACCGGTGCGGGAGGAGGCGTGCGTGATCTCTGACAGACGGGGAATGCATGCGGGACCGACGCCTTCAAACCCCCGCTGCCAACTCCACCTCCTTCCGGCTGCAGGGGAAGGAGACGGCAACCCGCTGCCCCAGCTGGAAGCACCGGTAAGAGAGGGGTGAGAGGAGTGATAGGGGAGTGAGAGGAGTGATAGGGGAGAGAGATGTGTTAAATGGGGGCATAGGGCATTTCTGGAATGCCTTATACCCCTATATGCCACTCTGGCATTTAGGGGTTAAAGGCATATTATGGGGCAGAGTGGCATATAGGGAGGTATAAGGCATTTCAGGAGGCAGAGTGGCGTTAAAGGGGCATTTAATAGAGCACTCTGCCTCCTATATATCTCCTTATATGCCACTCTGCCCCATAATATGCCTTTTAACCCCCTAAATGCCAGAGTGGCATATAGGGGTATAAGGCATTTCTGGAGGCAGAGTGCTCTATGAAATGCCTTTTAACTCCCTTAATGCCACTCTGCCTCCTGAATGCCTTATACCTCCCTATATGCCACTCTGCTCCATAATATGCCTTTTAACCCCCTAAATGCCAGAATGGGATATAGGGGTATAAGGCATTTCTGGAGGCAGAGTGGCACATAGGGGTCAAAAAGCATACCATGGGGCACAGTGGCATATAGAGGGTTAAAGGCATATCATGGGCCACAGTGCCATATTGGAGTGGCAAGCCTGGGGGCAGATGTGCGTAACTGGGGGACAGGTTGGAAAATACAAGGAAATAAAAACAAAAAAAATATTTTCTCAATCATAGCTTTTATTTAAAAAAAAAATTGTTTACATGAATTAACACTTACTAGTAAAAACTTTTTTCCTATAGGGTAGTCTTATATTCAGGCTTTTTTCCTAAATTAATATTTTGATTTTGTGGGGTCGTCTTCTAATCAATAATATTTGGCTCCCCCTGATCTTTGCGGATCTCTCTGGCCGACATCTGAGAATCTGCCTGACACCCACCAGATACATTCTGAATTTTACCAACGTGTCTATACTATGTTGCCTTTTATTTTTTGTCGTTTGTATCAATGTATCTTTGGAGCGTGATTAATCCAGGCGACGTGTATTTCGTTTGTTGTTACAGATAAGTGAATTTGTTTCTGAGCACTCACACTGGTGTTTTTTCGTTATTTGTAACTCTTCATCTAAGCCACATTTTCATCTATTTACACTTATTTTTATCAGACCATTTGATTTTTTTTAAATCTTATTACAACAAAATAAAAAAAGTAATTTCAAAGAAATCCCCATTCACTGACTTTACACAAAATATTACAGCGCGTGTGCTAAAAAGTACATTAAAAAAAGTGCCAATTGCCTTGCAATTCCAATATTTCCACGTTTAGAAATTGGAAAGTTTTGCCCACAAGAAAGATGTCTGCCCTCCAAATAAGGCCCGGATGTTTGCGGCTGTTGACAAAGTAACCAGGGCCATGGGGACCGAACAGGAAGCTCCGCCCACTCGACCCGGCAGCCAAGCTTCCTCCTAAACACACATCGATGACGTCACACCTCTTTCCGCCAACACGCCGACTGATGGCTAATCGACGAGAGTTCCTATTCGTTACGGCCTAGGCTCCTCCCCGTGACGTATCCCGGCCCACCTCCCCTGCTGAGTGAAGCCTGTTCCCCGCCGCTCTGCCTCAGTTTATGTCGGGCCAAAGCAGGGACGTGGAGACGGTACGGAGCGTGTTATTTACTCCCTCTGCCGCCGTGTTTGCGTTCCTCACGCCATGGAGACCTGAGTGAGAGCCGCGGATAGAGCTGTGGTATCCTCCGCTGCCGGGAGCCTTCATTACCGCGCATTCGGAACTTTACTCCCTTCACCTGAGGTTGCTACTGCGGGAAACAACATGTATTCCGGAGCAGGTCCGGGTGAGTTTCCCCCGAGGGACTCCGGTAGGCTATACCTTTTTACCTCTAAAGGGTTAACATGGATGGATGGAGGGATGGGTGGCAGGCAAAGGGTTAAGATACCAGCGCTCTCATTTTTCCCGCCCCGGCTCCGTCACGTGGGCGCCTCGAGCTGTTGTGGGTGGCTTTTTTTGTTAACCCTTCTCAACCCGCCCGCACACCTGTAACGGTCAGCGCGCGAAGCCCCGCGCGAGGAGCTGGTCACGTGGGAGGAAGGCTCGTTAGGGAGCGCAGAGGATGCTGGGAGGAGTATTCCAAACAATCTTTAATGGCAGTTTTGTATGTAAACAATAGAAGTAGAGGGTGGGGGTGTATAAGGGGGGGGGGATTCTACAGAATGTGGCCTGCACACTCAGGTGGTGTGGTCACCCTAGCAACAAGTGTTACCCTGTCTTTAACTTCAGATGAACAAATAAAAACGTTAAAGAACGTTAAAGAAGCTATTTCAGTTTCTATAGCAACAACCTATCTGTGGCTGCTTTGTGTGTCACATGACAGGTATTTCTGACAATACATGAAAGGGGGAACATCTTACATGATTAAAGAATTAAACTTGAAAAGCTTTGGCTGTTCAGCGGAATCATGTGTGTAATGCTGAGTTTAGCTGTAGATGTGGAATCGTTAAGATACCGAACGCGAAACTCCGATGTACACTGGGGTTTTTTAAGCAAAAGCAGATTTTTTTTTTCTGCTTTGTCACTCCCATTGCTCCTGTCCTCCAACGGCCCTTTATCACTCCCATCACTCCTGTTTTTCCAATGGCCCTTTGCACTCCATCACTCCTGTGTTCCAATGCCTTTATCACTCCCATCACTCCTGTGGCCCTTTATCACTCCCATCACTCCGTTTCAATGGCCCTTTATCACTCCCATCACTCCTGTGTTCCAATGGCCCTTTATCACTCCCATCACTCCTGTGTTCCAATGGCATGTTGTTGTCGCTGATCCAAGTTTAAAAGGCTGATGGTTAGAACCCTTTTTGCAATTTACAGCCAGAAATTTACTTGTTTTCCATGAAATTAGCTGTGACCCCAGACTTGTGAACGGTAGTGTATGTAATGTGTTTTTGTCATGCAGTGACCGAGAACATGTCTGCCATGATCTGCGGTATCTCCTCCTTCTTTTGCATATGGCTTTATATTGTCTCTGCCAAGGGTAACTTCAGCAGACGTTGCCTGTGTGTCTGCCACTGATTAAGCCCCATCATTGGTGCATTTCGTTTATTTATATAGCGCCACCAAATGTAGTACTGCTGTTACGGTGGGGGAGGGGGCAATGAGAATATGTAATGTTTCAAAGCAATAAAGTAAAGACACATTGCAGTGGGAAAGAGGTCCCTGCTCTTCTGAGCTTACAGTCTATTGGTCCCGGTGCATTTCATTAATAGGCTGCTTTGCCTAAAATGCAAAGTTTAACCCAAAATAACGTTTGTAGCTTTTGTATCCCCCCACCCCCTCGGCGTGACCGATAACGTGTTCTGCGCTGATACCCATAGGCTACAAAAAACTCAATGTGCCCGTTCCATGGTTTCTTTAAACTTGAAAAGAGCAAACCGTCAACAACGCTGCCGAGCGCATCAGACCGTGTGGCCTGGGAACTGGTACAGCGCCAAGTATGATGCTGGTGTAAGTGTTTAGACCGCATCGAGGGTCCCCTTCGCCTGCAGACCTTAATCCGATGGGCTGGTCATCCTCAGTCTCATCCCTTTTGTGAATAAACCCAGTTGTGTCTGTCCGGCCCGGGGTATGCAGTTTACGTGTGTTTGCCGTGTCTGGTGCGTCTTGGATGGCGTGTTGCATGATGGTTGCTGGTATCATCTTCAGGGAGCATTAGATGAAGCGTGTTTCGTTTCCGTGTGTGGGTTTGAACGTGTTGTGACGGCGCGGCTCTGTTGTGCTTTCCCTCATCCGCCAAGACGCCTCCTCTTTAATTTATATAGGGGTGGTGGAGGTAAATGTAACAGCTTTTTGTGTATTTTAATCTCTAAATGAAAAATATTTTTGCCCCAAGGTTAAAATAAAAAGCTGGAAAGTGCAGGAATTAGAAGACCTCTTTAATCAACTAATTTATTTCCTTAGTTGGTGGCGATTGGGTCTGGTTTACCAGGGTTTTTAATTTTATGTTCAGTAAAAGGAAAAAGTAACTTTTATATGCTTAAAAATCCGTTATTATTTTCATGCTGTTATCTGTTTAAAAGGTTTTTCCCACCACCGTCGGTGCCGTCTACGTTTTCTCACACGCTGCTCCTAAATATCATCTTTACAGTCTTCAGAAATGAAACAACGTTTCTGCTGGGTTTATTTCTGAACTCGGTATCGGAGGATAGAAGTACCGGTTCAGCTGGGTGCCTGCCGTCCTCCGTGGTACGGTGGAATATCTGCACCTTTCACAGAATATTTCGTGAGGATTTTTTTTATTATTATTCCTAGTATAGCTGTGAAATGTGGCACACAAAGGCTGTTGCCATAGAAACTGAAAAGGCTTCTTAAAGGGACGCTCCGGTGTCCAATGAGCCACCTTAACAATGGATACATAACTGCAACTACATTGTGTTCTGTATGGAGAAGCTGCAGCTCCCTGCCACTCCATGTAGCAAATATGGCCGCTTGAAGCAACCGTGTGGGGTATCTGGGGTGTAAGGAAAGGGACGTATCGCATACGGTATCTTCTACACAATCCCCCGATGCATTTGCGAGGGGCATCGTACAGTATAAGGGATCTCTGTTACGTATGATGAGTACGTATGATGAATGTGATTTACCTGCCTCCAATCAGTGCTGGCTTGGCAAACCATATGGAAGGGGGATCTAATGAGACCCCCATACGCGGCAAGTGCTCCCATCGACTTCAATGGCAGTGCATTCCTGCCGCTGATTGGCTGCTTCAACCGTCTGCCGATGGAGGAGGAGGGCGGCTGCAGCTTCTACCTCAGCTCGCTCTCATTCTTTTTCAAACAAACGCGTAGTAAACATACTCTGATAGTTAATCTTCCTCGCTGGGGCTTTCAGGGGCATTAAACTATCCCTTTAAAGATAAACATATGCTTTTGATCATCTCAGGACTGATATTGTGCTCATTTGCACGCAGGCCAGCAACGCCTCTTACCCTCCACAGGTGGGTTCATCGTCCCCCCCATTCATATGTTAAATTACCTTTAACATAGAATAAAATTCCCCATGAAACACAGCGTTTAGGCAAAGCCCTTTGCCCAACACTTCCAATTCATTATGATTCTGTAGCCACACTGCGGCTTGTAGAGCCAAAGTTTAACTCTTTGTGACCCACAGGAGCTTACAGGCAGGTGCTGTATTCAGTCTGTGTGTATGCAATAAAACACACAGTGTCAATATGTATATTAGCTCTTTTTTTCCTTTCTTTTTTACTCAGTTGAGTGAAAGGGTTAACTAGCTGTTCCGATGCAAAGTAGTTCGCCCGGAATGACCCCTTTCTTTCGTTAATCCTCGCTCCTTGTATAGTCTTTGTAGGTTTGTTTTTTCCCCCCCTCCATAGCTGCTTGCAGTCCCAGCGCTCCGTACCGCAGCAGATGCTTTGTTTGTCCCGTTTGTGACGCCGTCGCTCGGTAGATTTCATGACATAGCGATTAGGGTTATCTGAGGACACCCCGTGTATGGCTTTCCATTCTCACTGCGTTCTGCATAATCCGCCCATCACTACACTAGCCTACAATAAAAGCATTCCGTTTCTTTATAGAAACGCAGACCGGCCCCATTCGGCCCTCATCTCATCTGCCCTTTTCTCCTGCTTTAAAGATTCAAACCTTAATCAGTCGTTGGACTCATCTTAGATTCAGGAGCCGTATGTCCCATGTGTGCTTAATCCCCTCGCTGTATTACCATCTACCACCTCTGCTGGAAAGCTGTTCCAGTTAACTGCCACTCTCTTCCTCTCTTACATATTTTATCTCTTAGCTATGTCTTTTCTCAATATTATACTGCCCAGGTGGCATACAGCATGAAAGCATTGCCACTTCTGCTACCCACTCCCCTCCCGTGTGTAAATATGTACTATGTCAGCTTAACTGGTTAGTAGCCACACTGCCTAAAGGTCTACCGTTTAACTGTGACCACAGAAATGTGTGTAATATAGTGAGATTTATGTCATGCGCTCCCAGCTGTTAGATGTTGTGGCGTGTTCTATTTTCGTAAGGCTGCGCGATAAGATGTGCTGACTCTGCAGTTTCACATGGTGGTTGGTCTGATTAGTGTTTAATGTGCATTCTAACACTCAAGTACAATAATATGCATTCTTTACCTGGAATAAATACATTAAATATATATATATATATATATATATACATACAATTACATTCGGATTCCCTTTGTTTTTGCATGCAAAACATCTCATTTCCAAGTGACACCCGGTACTATTATACGCATTAAAGTGCAAATGATGACTGCGGTGTTCCTATAGAATGCTCTCTGGGTTGTCCTCTGACGTTTTTAGTGTCTGAATGAAAATATCATGAATTAAGTTGACGCACGGCTTCAGGGCCCTCTAGCACTTTGTGTTCAGGCTCAGCATGTGGGAGTAGAACTTTTTTAATTTTTTTTTTTTTACTTGTAGTTTTTGCCCCATAATGTTTCCAGGCAGCTGCATATTAAGTTTTTTGACCCCCAGTCTACCAAATATTTTGCATTGGCTTGCTTGTCCGGGGCTCCGATGGTATATTGCTGCTAAGAGTGATTTCATGAGTTTTTATCTTTGATGATTCATCGAAGGCGACGATCAGGATTTCCTGTGCGTAACGGAGAGTGTTTAACAATTTAGAGAGGGAATTGTGTTCTGTGTTCCCACGCGCTGGGCTTAATATAATCCTATAA
Source organism: Spea multiplicata (assembly GCA_009364415.1). Lineage (NCBI taxonomy): Eukaryota > Metazoa > Chordata > Amphibia > Anura > Pelobatidae > Spea > Spea multiplicata. Next base: position 23,738 of record VKOC01001576.1, on the reverse strand, counting down.
ATAAAAGTAACTATCTGTGCATTCAGATTCATAGGAATTGTAATGTCAACAAACTTAGCTAACTTGTTAATTCGTATAAATGTCTGAAAACGACGAGGGGGGGTCAACAATACAAACAAAGCGGAGAATGCAAAGTCTTGGTTTTCATTTTATTTATTTTTTTCTCTCCCCCTCTCCCGTATCCCCACCATCTTTCTTCGTCCTGTTCCCCCTCTCTCCCCCATATCCCCACCATCTTTCTTTGTCCTGTTCTCCCCATTATCAGCTCGGTTAACCAGTCCTCCGGGAGCACTTCCGCAAAGGGGGGCGGAGCCTCTGCCCACACCCTCTCCCCTGATTAGAGAAACAGTGAGGAGGCCGTCCACATGGTCTGCCCCGTAGCTCCGCCCTTTTTACAAAACTACTCCAGGAAGTTGGAGTATGGCAGAGGGTTTCGTGGAGAGAGAGGAGCGAGTCTGTCTCCGTTACTCTGCCTGCGGAGTACTTCCGGAAAAGGACAGAGGCACGGCCCTCGGGGACAGCCTCACCCCAGTTCCTCCAATCTTTAGCAGGAGCGCTGTGAGAGGCCTGGTCAGCAGAAATAACAGCATTTTGTGAATGGAAAAAGCCCTCTGAATTTCGTCCAAACTGAAAGGGCAGGGAAAGAAATTTGTTGTGCAACTTAATAAAAAAACTATCCTGACAAATTTAGTTGGGTTTTTGTCTCTCTTGTGGGCTATCTGTGGCCTTATTACTGCTACTTATTGTTAATGCTGCGCTCCATTGGCCCTTTATCACTCCCATCACTCCTGGGCTCCAGTGGCCGTTTGTGTTCGCTGATCCAAGTTTAAGTTTAAAAGGATAATTGATAGAAAGCCCTTCTGTAATTGTTTCTGCCAGAAATGTATCCATGAAAGTCTATATTACAGTATGTTTTGGGTCCCCCCCTTGTTTTCCTTGCTCGTGTTGATGTGGGTCGCGTGTCTGGCTGTTACTGTAGCCACAGACCGGTTACATTGTGTTATTAATAAAGGCCCCCACGGACACCCGCTTCTCTTTATCTTGTCATGTGCTGGATTTATATCGGCTTCCCATTGAAGCCGTGTTGATGGATCGCAGCAGGTGCCGTGTTGCTCCGGCGCGGTTACCCGATACGTGCCGGACTAAGTTATCCTCTGTGGAAAGCTGGGTGGCTGCAGTGCAGCCGCTCCTGTATACGGCTCTGTACGGCGTGACCCCCGACTGTAAAGAGAGGGAACGTAAAGCGTGCACCGCCTTCTACCCTCGCGCCTCTGGTTCTCTACCGGCAAACGGACGCCGTTTACGTAATGCCGAAAATAACATGGCGCACGCGGCTGATCCTGCCTGCTCTGTGCCTGCGAGGAGCCGATCCCTCGCTTAACGAGCGTTAGTGTCGGCCGCGCATGGTAAGGTTTGGGTGCAAAGGGTTAATGAATCCTCCGACTCTGTAAATCTCGCCTTTTGTGACGGCAGAATCGCTGGAAAATATACTTTCTTCTGCGCAGTTATAGCAGAGCGGTACCTCTTCTACATTTTTATTCTGTGGAATATCAGATACGCGTGTGATGTCCCCCACTGCTGTTTGCCGTGCAGGAGATGTAGCCCCCCCGGCGTGGTATATTTACCGGCTGCCCTTGGGGTTACGCCGTGTTTCAGGGACATCTTTAGTTTTTTGCCCGGGGAGGTCAGACCTTGGAGACGCTTGTTGTGTTTTTTCCAGCGCTCGTGCAGCCAGTAGAGAAATGTCTACTAAGACATGCGCAGCAAGCGCCCCTGGGCCTCACCCGCTGTCCCCGTAACACGGCGCAGGCAGAAAAACAAACTCATCGACTCGCCTGGGAACTGGATTAATTGAGCAAAGAAACGAGCGCCCTGGGAGTTGGTATTCAGCTGCGGATAAAGGGTACGGAGCGCTCGCTTTAACTCGTGGCCGGCTCTCCTGTTCTGGAGGATACAGATGTAGGTTTTGTTTGATTATTCCTCCCCGTTAAATGATCTCTCTGCTGGGAAGGTCAGGCAGCCTTGGTAAGGGTGGTAGAAGGAACTTCAGTACAGGAAACTGGGCCGCTGATAACGGCACGCAGACCTCGCTCGTTGTCCCCGCCTGACACTGAGCTGCGTTCGCTTTATACCCTGCAGGCTCTTGTTCTACGTCAGCTGCCCAGCGGTATTTAAATCCGTGTGCGAGGAGACGGCGTCTGTTTGCACCATCTGCCATGCATACAACTTACACATTTCCACCGTATGATGATTGCTTATTTGAGTGATTAATGGAACAGCCTCCCAGCAGAAGTGGTAGAGGGTAATACAGTGAGAGTATTACGGATGCATGGGATAGACATACGGCTCCTGAATCTAAGATGAGAACAACGACTGATTAAGGTTTGAAAAGCCCTTTAACCCCTTCAGGACAGGCGTTGGCAAACTGCTTCTTCCCTTGGAGACCGCAGTTTTTTTTTAAAAAAAAAATGTAAATTCCGTGCTCGTGATTCGCTGCAAAGCGATCACGTGCGCGGAATTGAGGGGGAGTGGCTGCTACGCATCACTGGGGAGACCCAGCGGTCAGTAGCAGCCTCCCCTAGCGATCCCAGCGTCCATAGCGACACTGGATCGCGCATCATCAATGGCCTTTGACCCAGGAGTACCAGGTACGTCCCAGTCTTGAAGGGGTTGAAATGGGACTTGTTTTTGAGCTTGTCGTCCTCTTTTCGGTAGGACGGTAGGTAAGTGGAATAGACTCCCAGCAGAGGTGGTAGAGGATGATACAGTGTGGGGATTAAACATGCATGGGATAGGCATACAGCTCCTGAATCTAACGAGACCAACGACTGATTGAGGTTTGAGTATGGATCAGGTATATGTATGCATTATCCTGCCTTTTTTGTCTGTTTTGTTCAGTAATTTTTATTTTCTTCCAATAAATAAAAATAATAATAATATATACCAGTGAATTCTATCCAGTGTCACCAGGAGTAGATGTCTAGATGAGGCCATCGTCTAAAGCAGTAGCCGCGCATGCTATTCCAGAGCAAGAGATATGATTGCAGCAATAGTTGGCAAAAACATTTAATAAGCAGGAAAAATTGGACATACAGGTGGTTACGACAAAACCCAATTTGGTACCAAGTACAGCTGTGCTCTCTCTACCTAATGTTTTGGTTCCTCTTAGTCTGTCCTAGTTTTGTCAGACCTTCTGAATGTAGGGACTGTAAGAAGCGCCACGGGAATTGTTGCCGCTATATAAGAGCATAATAAGTAGTAAAGGCACGATTACCAGAGCTGATGGGCCGCGCTTCTATTTTCCCTTCCTGCAGACATAGTGGCCCTGAGCATCGATACAAGGATTATGTTTTGTTTATGTTCTATGGGCTATTATGTATATTAAATGTAATATAACGGGCCGGCTGGGGTAACGATGATTGTGAGACGGACTGAATTTTTTTTGCCGACGTTTTAGGTAGAAGAAATAGCTGTCTGTCTCTGAAGAAATCTATATCAGAGCCAAAGTTTTTATCTGTCCTTAAATGAGATAATGTCGATGGGCCCTGGGCGTGGACGGCTAGGCGTGCGGCTTTCTGACCGCTGTTCTCCGCTGATAAGACTTTTCCTCGCTGTCCGTGGACTTTTTGCATCATACTTACAGATTTTGGACGTGTTGGTTACGCCGTAGCCTTCGTTCCTAGCGATCCCCACTTGCTAGAATATTTTTTTTTAGATAGATAATTTTGTGAATATTATATTATTTATTATTATTAATATATTATTTCCTCCGTTTTATAAGTCTCACTGATTTTGTAAGCATTTACAAAGCATAATATACAGCATGGCATGTTTTTTTTATTTTTTATACAAATATACAAGATGTTCAGACCTTACTCAATTGTAATAGCAGTATACCTAAATATGAAGAATTCTTTTTTTATTTTTTTCCTTAGTTTTTCACACCCACTTTAAGTTTAGCTTTAAAGTTCTTGCGCAGGACGGTCAGAATTCTGGCTAGCACACATATAATGGGATTTACTGGCTGACATGTTACTAACGTGTTGTCTGTCACATTAATATCAACGTTCGTGTTTTTGTCTTCTAGTGCTCGCACCCCCGCCCCCGGCGTCACCGCTTCCGATGCCGGCGTACACGTTCAAGCCTCCGTCGCGGCCAGACTTTGGCACCTCTGGAAGGACCATCAAATTGCAGGCAAACTTTTTTGAAATGGACATTCCCAAAATTGAAATCTACCATTATGAAATTGATATAAAGCCCGAAAAATGCCCCCGGAGGGTGAACAGGTAAGGAAGAGGAGCTTGCTACCTATAGAGTGCATGCCTGCGGGTCGAGCCGTTGTTACCCAATGTATTGTTTCGTCTAAATCTGTCCGTTCTAGCTTTCAGTCCCTTTCAACGTTATATAACGCATGGTTTGTATAAATGGTTTCTGTTCCTTGCTCTCTGCCCGCAAGAATATTTGGATCAGTGCTCCTTGAACGAAGCTCAAATCTTTTTGTTTTGGTTCCTCGCAGGGAAATAGTTGAGCATATGGTGCTGCACTTTAAGGCTCAGATCTTTGGTGACCGGAAACCAGTATTTGATGGACGGAAGAACTTGTACACGGCAATGCCGCTTCCCATCGCGAGAGATAAAGTAAGTCTTGACGTGGGTCTCGTTCACAGTCCTTGAAGGCTCGCTCCAGTAGTGGCGTTTCCCAAGCCCCCGTCTGTCCTGTATAAAGACCTCGTTCCAGGCTGTATTTGGTTTTCTGCGCTGTTTCTTTCTTCCGCTGGGAAATGCAGATAGAATCATCTTGCTTTGTTCTTGCACATTACTGCAGGTGGAGTTGGAAGTCACCTTGCCCGGTGAGGGCAAAGATCGCATTTTCAAAGTGGCCATCAAATGGATGGCCTGCGTGAGCCTGCAAGCGTTACACGATGCGCTGTCCGGCCGTCTCCCCAGCGTGCCATTTGAGACGATCCAGGCCTTGGATGTCGTCATGAGACATTTGCCCTCTATGAGGTACATCTCCCAAAAACGTTTTGCCTTTTAAAAATGGCCATAACTCAGATCCTGAAGGTTCTTCTGTTTTAGGGTTCTGTGTGTCGTTTTCCTTCTATATCGGGATAGAATGTAGAGCGTCTGTTCTCTTCTGCCCTAGGTACACCCCAGTAGGAAGATCTTTCTTCACTGCATCTGAAGGCTGCGCAAATCCTCTCGGCGGAGGAAGGGAGGTCTGGTTCGGCTTTCATCAATCAGTTCGACCTTCACTGTGGAAAATGATGCTTAACATAGACGGTAAGCGCCTGGCAGTGAGCTAGTTGGGTAGAAAGTGGGTAGAAACCGGACTCCGCTCACTCATAAACCTCTCGTTTGTCTGATAACTCTGTTCTTTCTTCTTGCAGTATCTGCCACGGCATTTTATAAAGCACAGCCAGTAATAGAGTTTATGTGCGAAGTTCTTGATTTTAAAAGCATCGAGGAGCAACAGAAGCCTCTGACAGATTCTCAGAGGGTTAAATTTACCAAAGAAATAAAGGGTAAGTTGAATGAACGGCTGGGGGGGTGAAGCCCGCATGTTTTGAATGGTTATGGGGTGTAATGCCGGTGCACGGCTCATCACTTTGTGTGGGTTTTTGCTTTATTTTATATTTTTTATTGTTTAGTGCAACGCATGACCTATTTATTTATTTTACGTTTAGGGCTAAAAGTGGAAATAACACACTGTGGACAAATGAAACGCAAATACAGAGTATGCAATGTGACAAGACGACCCGCAAGTCACCAGACGTAATTATCTTCCTGCTTTTTTATGATATATATATATATATATATATATATATATATATATATAATATATATATTATATATATATTTTTTTTATTATTTTTTTTTTAAATCTCATCTTGCATCATGTTGGTTCACAAGGTTAGCACCCAGGGGAGGAATAAGAAGGTCAATGTTTTTTTTTCTTTGAGTAGTCTATCCTATTCTGGTTTATTCATCTTTCGTTTATATTTTTGTCAGTCCTCCCTTTCCTTGCACTAAATCCAATCCATATTAACAAAAAGGGAAGGATACTAGCCCTTTATATTAAATGGATGCATAATCATGAACAGGCATTTTGTTACTGCTGTCCCCTTTTTCCTGCAGATTCCCCCTCCAGCAAGAGAGCGGGCAGACGGTGGAGTGCACCGTCGCGCAGTATTTTAAGGACCGACACAAACTAGTGCTTCGCTATCCTCACCTACCATGTTTACAAGTCGGACAGGAACAAAAGCATACGTACCTACCTCTCGAGGCAAGCATCTCCTGGGAATGACTCTAACCTGTATAATTATTAGAGAATGTATGTGTGTATGCGCCAGTCGATTCCATCACCAGCGTGTGAGATCCTGTGGGGAGATCTCGCATGATCGCAGGCATTCCTCCATGCACATTGTTGGGGGTTGTAGACATGAGATAATGTGTATGGCATGGGTCAAGTCCTGTCTTTAATTAATTATCAATCCCCACTCATATTTGGAAGGTTGTGAATGGTGTCTGTTTTCGTTTAAAAAATCATAAATTGGTTGTGGGAAGCATTGTGTATGTTTATTTAAATGTTATAAGCTATTTCCTTTGTTGTTGTCTAGGTATGTAACATAGTGGCAGGTCAAAGATGCATAAAAAAATTAACGGACAATCAAACCTCTACTATGATCCGAGCAACAGCCCGTTCTGCGCCCGACCGCCAGGAAGAGATCAGTAAATTAGTAAGTACTTTACAGCACCAAAATGGCACCTCTTAATCTAAATTATGTAAACAGCTACCCCGTTACATCTGCTTTAAAAACAAGCTGGCTTCAGTTTCACAGGATCGTGGGTGTTGGACCTTCAAAATCTGCTAAAACGTCTTCCAAACTATAAAGGGGAAAAATGGTTAAATTGTATTAATTGACTATAAACTCACAATAATTTTGGAACATCTGACTAAGTGGAAATTTGAATGATTAATAGGGAAAAAATGCTTTTGACTAACTTCAATTTCAAAATCGGACATGTTGACCCTCAACTCTTATCTTTTGTCTCCTTCAGATGCGTAGCGCGAGTTTTAACACTGACCCATTTGTAAGAGAATTTGGAATCTTGGTGAAAGATGATATGACCGATGTTACCGGCAGAGTCCTTCAACCTCCTTCAATCCTTTACGGAGGCAGGGTATGGGAAGAGCCAAATGCTCCCTTGGTAGACATCTCTATAGTTCTTGATCTTTACAATGTGCTGTGTTTGTCTTGGCTGTACTTGCGATATAGTTTCGATATCAAGGATTCTAAAAACTAGTGTAAACGCTTGCTACACCTAACATGCTTCCAAGCGTTTGGTTCTTTTTTAACTAATCTGTGTGTAATTTTGTTGTGCCGATGTACAGTTTGTGGATTAAATAAAACTGCAGACAAAGCATTTGCAGAAACATAGTTACAATACATTTTCAGTAATCTTCTTCTGTTGACTGGCAATGCAGGGAAAGGTGTGTGTATGTATATATAATATATATGTATAGATAGGTTTAATATATAGAGAGAGTGAGTAAGGGAAAGCTTGACTGGGAAAGTTCAGGTCATGAAGGCTTGGAGGCCATGGTGCTTTCCTAATTCATATTTTAAGTACCTATGCTGCTATTACAAAGCCTAGGACCCATGAAGGGGTACATGTAATAAGCATAAGCTGTGCTTTTCATCTTAAATTTGTACCAGGTGAGCCCAGAAATAAACGCCTTTCTTTTGTCACTGCCTGAGCAAGACCTTTTAATTCCCACCATCCGGTTTAATGGGGTTTTGCTTTAAATTATCTACACCCGGATTGAATAAAGCACTGAATCTGGTGGTATTTAGTGAATACTGCCCTTCGCACTGGGACTCGATGAGAACACCGCATGCTCTGCCCGATTTGGGATCTTTACTTGCGTTTGGAGTGACCTGATCCCTAGCGTTAACTGTACGTGATCCAGGATTCATGACCTGTGATGTACGGTGTGTTCTGCAACCGCTTGTGCAGAGAAAAAGCCTTTTATAAATTTAGTACAGATGCCATGAGGTTATAAAGCATTTTGTTCATAAAGCTTTGTTTCCACCAAGGAAACCCAGCACAGTCTTGCATTAAATGTCTGTAAAAGTTATCATAACTGAACTTAATCCGCAGGTCCCCTCTCTTCTGTAGAGAGAAAATCTAGAGCAGTCTGTAGCTTTCCATTGAAAATGTCTCCTAATTAGCTAAAGGGCAACTCCAAAAAGTGGAATAATTGCATGCTTTTTGGTTTGATTTTCAAATGCTTAAAAATAAAATGTTCCTGTTGCTCTGTGGTGTTAAAATACCGGTGGGGTTGTAGGTAAAAGGTGCTTCTGGTCCTGACTTGTCTTATCACTATAAGGAACAGTTATTTTAAACATTGCACCAGAATCACTTTTTAGTACATACCCCCCCCAAGTGTTCTTGTTACTTTGTGTGACTGTCAAAACTTTGTTCAGATCTCTAGTCATTAACTTTTCTTTCCTTCTCTTTAAACCTCAGAATAAAGCGATCGCTACCCCTGTGCAGGGTGTCTGGGATATGAGGAATAAGCAGTTTCACACGGGCATCGAAATTAAGGTGTGGGCAATCGCGTGCTTTGCCCCCCAGAGACAATGTACGGAGCTTCACCTCAAGTAAGTGGGGTCCCATAACCTGGTATGTTATCGCTGGTCCGCTCTTCTGCGGCAGGCCCTGCTTGTATTGAGGTGTAGGGATCGTGCGGTATATTTTTGCAGTGCGACTCGATGCAGTGAGTTTGCTTTGGCTAGAGAGCAAATAGTACAGCGGTGCTCGAACCATTCAGTGACTCTGTTTGCCGTCCGTGATTCAAAACGCAAATATTTTCCCCCTATTATGTAAATTCTTAGTGTGTGGGGGAAGGGAGGGGGGTCTATTTACTGCCAACCCTTCTTGAATTAATTTGCTTACTTTGCATGTTTTTAGGACCTTCACGGAGCAGCTGAGGAAAATATCGCGGGATGCTGGAATGCCAATACAGGGGCAGCCCTGTTTCTGCAAGTATGCCCAAGGAGCTGATAGCGTGGAGCCCATGTTTAGGCACTTAAAGAACACCTATACGGGGCTGCAGCTAATCGTCGTGATCCTTCCCGGGAAGACGCCTGTCTATGGTAATTATAAATGTTCACTTATTTTATCGTTCATAGTTTGGAGTTCTATTTTCCATAATGTTAGTCTGTGTTGGATATATTTTTTCTTAAACCCTGTAAGACTGGAGGTTATTGCGTCTCGTGACCTGCATTATTACAATGTTTCATCTCTGTTCGCAGCCGAAGTGAAACGCGTTGGCGACACGGTTCTGGGCATGGCCACGCAGTGTGTGCAGATGAAAAATGTGCAGAGAACCACACCACAAACATTGTCTAACCTGTGCTTGAAGATCAACGTCAAGTTGGGAGGAGTAAATAATATCCTACTGCCGCAAGGAAGGTAAGAGACATCTACAGGTCTGATTTTCCTGTTGTGTGCGCGATCTCTTATTGAATTTTAATTTGGGTTTAGGGAATGAGTTATGTTCCGCAGAGGGAAATTCTCACCAACACGGAGAGAATATATTACAAGCATCAGTTATTAGTGTAATTCTTGTACGCTGCCGCTTTAGCAAAGGTTTGGAGAGCTCTTCATTTTTATTTAAATACGCCATGGCTCTTTCCTCTTTCAGGCCTATGGTGTTCCAGCAGCCGGTAATTTTCCTTGGAGCAGATGTCACCCACCCGCCTGCCGGGGATGGCAAAAAACCATCGATTGCTGCGGTGAGAATCCTTTAAATGTGTCAATTCTCAGAAATATACAGCAAATAATATAAAAGGTGAATGATCCTAAACTCTGTAGTCTTGTGTTCATTTGATGAACCAAGTCAAAATCGGCATGATTCATTGCCTGGTGACCTCTTAATAAGAGTACCTACATGTAAAACCTGAATACATACATATATAGACAGAGGTGCCTTGTGGGGCAGTTATGAGCCAGGCTCACTCCACCTAATGTATCGGTTTGTTTTAGTCTATCAGTTCTTGCCTTGTCATACCCCTTCAATATATGTATTAAGCGCTGCGCTATATAAATAAAAGAAAATACCGTATTTGCTCGATTATAAGACAAGGTTTTTTCAGAGCAAATGCTCTGTTTTTTTTTTTTTTGGGGGGGGGTGTTAAATGGGGGGCATAAGGCATTTCTGTAGGCAGAGTGCTCTATGAAATGCCTTTTAACTCCCTTAATGCCACTCTGCCTCCAGAAATGCTTTAAACCTCCCTTAATGCCACTCTGCCCCATAATATGCCTTTTAACCTCCTAAATGCCAGAATGGCATATAGGGGTATAAAGCATTTCTGGAGGCAGAGTGTCACAGGGGGGGTCAAAAGGCATATCATGGGGCACAGTGGCATTTAGAGGGTTAAAAGGCATATCATGGGGCATATAGTGGGTTTAAGGCATTTATGGGGCAGAGTGACAAGCAGATGTGCATAACTGGGGCAGGTTGGAAAATAAAAGCAATTAAAAATCTCAATCATAGCTTTTATTAAAAAAAAAAAAAAGTTTACATGAATTAATATTTACCAGGCAAAACTTTTTTCCTATAGGTCGTCTTATGTTCAGTTTTTTTCCTAAATTAATATTCAGATTGGGGGGGTCATCTTTATAATCAGGGTCGTATTATAATCGAGCAAATACGGTAATAGTTAAGTATTGCTTTTAGGTCTGGTCCTTTTCTTGCACATGTTGGATGACGTTTGTGTTTGTGACCCTTGTGTTTGGCAAACCTGCAGGTTGTTGGTAGTATGGATGCTCACCCGAACAGATACTGCGCCACTGTGAGGGTGCAACAGCACCGGCAAGAGATCATCCAAGATCTGTCCGCCATGGTCCGCGAACTCCTTATCCAGTTCTACAAGTCCACGCGCTTTAAACCGACAAGGATCATCTTCTACCGCGATGGCGTTTCCGAGGGGCAGTTCCAGCAGGTATGGCATCCAATCCATGTTTACTGCATGTGAAGTAGTCTGTGGGCTTTTACAGGACTACCTGAGCAGCTGTTTGTGCTCTGTTTTACCTGATTTTAAGGTCATGTAAATACGATGCTCCTCTCCCCCTTTTCTCGCTATAGGTATTGCATCATGAATTGCTGGCGATTAGAGAAGCGTGCATTAAACTGGAGAAGGATTACCAGCCGGGCATCACTTTCATTGTTGTGCAGAAAAGGCATCACACTCGACTTTTCTGTACGGATAGAAATGAACGGGTAAGAAGCTTTATAAGGGAGAAAATCCAGAGATTCTCTAGCGGCCAACACTATAATCTTTTAGTGATTGATTACCTTTTAAAGCCTGTTATCCTCTATAATATATATATATATATATATATATATATAATATTACACAGGCCATCTTTTCCTTGTGTATGGTAATGTTCTGTTCTTCCATCTAGTCCATTAATTACTTTTGCGCTCTTCACAGGTTGGGAAAAGTGGAAATATCCCGGCCGGAACCACGGTAGACACAAAAATCACCCACCCCTCCGAGTTTGATTTCTACCTGTGCAGTCACGCTGGGATTCAGGTTGGTTTTCTTTGTCAGTATATGGCAGATACTGCTTGCCTGCTAGCATACAGGGGCCGTGAGCTTTGTGTCTGGGCACCGCAGGCATGTGTATATTGGAAGCCTCCATAATCGGTGTTGATGTTAAGTTTCACTGATCTTTCTGGCCTATACAGGGAACGAGCCGGCCCTCGCACTATCACGTGCTCTGGGATGACAACCGATTTTCCGCCGACGAGCTGCAGATCCTCACGTACCAGCTCTGCCACACTTACGTACGATGCACTCGTTCTGTGTCTATTCCCGCTCCTGCTTACTACGCACATCTAGTGGCCTTCAGAGCACGATATCATTTAGTGGATAAAGAGCATGACAGGTAGGTCTCCCCAGGTGCTGCAAAATGCCATTCTGTTTAAGGGTTCACTGCCATGCCATGTTATATACCTTTTTTATATCATATGTGCATAGGTTAGTTCACCATGTTCCCTGACGGAGTTATCATGGTGTTATCAGACTTTTGTTTCATTCTGGCTTTGTTCCTTTTTGCAGTGCTGAAGGGAGTCACACATCTGGCCAAAGTAATGGCAGAGATCACCAAGCACTTGCTAAGGCAGTCCAAGTTCATCAGGACACGCTCCGTACCATGTACTTTGCTTAACTTGCACAGGCATCCATTTGTCTGAGAGGCACTACCGAAGGAGGATTCACGCCAGACCAGCTGCACTTAGGTGTAATCCAACGACAAGTGCAATCATGCGTAACCTGATCATTTACCATGTTTAACCAGCCTTCCGTCCACACCGTTTGTTACTGAACTGCAGACTTCTAAGTGATAACGCAATCTGGGGTTTGCTAAAGAAAACAAAAAAAGCGTTTACAGAACTGGGTGGAAAAAAAAAAAAATTTTGTTCCCATTTTTAACCAACAAAAAATGTAAGATTTATATCTCAGGGTTTGAAGAATGCTATGGGTAGTTTTTTTTTGTGTTTTTTCAACCTCTAGTTTCCAGATATAATGTGATGGCCTAATGACTGGTTATTTTTTTTAGTTAGGGAATTTAAAAATACAAATGAGTGGCATTATCTTAAAAATTTCAAGCCTTAAGTATTTTAATAGGGGGTTATCAAGATATTGCCACACAGCAATTTGAATTTCTCGGTTTCATGGTTCATCCCTTTTTTTTTATTTTTTAATCAAATTTTTCCAGCGTATTTGAAATCTGTCGGATCGTTGGATACATTAACATATTTCAGCTACTATTTTTTTAATTGATGGGGAAAGATCACAGGCTCCGAATTCTACAAACGTAACCAATGGCACATTTTTTGTATGTGCCGTTTAAAACCCTCTCGTTACAGAAATTAAATTTTTCTTTTTTTTTTTTTATTCCTGCAGTCATCCTGCTGGGGTTTGATTTATCAGTACGGGTCCGTGGCAATCCATCTAGTACAATCATGTTAAGCTAATGTACAGAAATCTATTTAGCAGTATTAATGTGAGATTATGTGCTATTTATTTTATTTACCCAGAGCATTGCGTTACTATTAACTTGTACAGGGGCTAAAAAAGAAAAAAAAAAAAACGTCTTATTTAACCATTGCACTGAGTGTATCCTCTATAGTTTATTGGTTCAGCGTCTCCCTCGGGCCCCAGCGGTGAATGGGTTAAACCTCACGTCATTAACGCCTTCCCTGCCAAGAGCCTGTGACTCGCCGCAAAGCAATACAAATCAACCCGGCTGCTTTGCTAGCAGAAATGACTCGAAATACGTTCGATTTTCTTATCTTTGGTTTATTGTAAGGACTGAACTTTTTTTTTAATTGCTGGTTAATCGACCGGGTTATAACCCATACACCTGGCAAGCCCCTAAAACCTTAAACGGACCCACCTTCCCTAATGCAATTTATTTATATAGCGGGAGTGTTCACTTGTACAATTTTCTCTTTAAAAAAAACACGTAGTCAGGGTATTTATGAATGGGGAGGCATTGAATGTAAACGTAGAGGTGGCGTCTCAATGTTTTTAGGGGCATCCATGGTGTTTGGATGTGCCAGTTATTTATATGCAACCTGATTTTACTTTTTGGGGTTTTTCTTTTCTCTCTAGCCTTATGCAATATGTGATGTCATAGATGACAAAAGTATATATATTTTTTTTTCCTGCAATAATATCGTTTTGTCCTCTGTTTTGGTCTCGGGTATGTTGCCTAAATTAATACGTTTCCTATGTTTACCGGTGGTCCCTTGGTTGGAAGTAGAAACCTCTGTATGTAAGCAAGGGGCTTCGGGGCATCACTTCACATAGCTCAGTCACTTCAAAGAGTTAATCAAGTAGATAAATTAACCCCTTAATGACAGCCCGTACCGGCTCACAATGCATTGTTTTTAATGGGTTTAAGGAGAACCCATTGTCCCAGGGGGGTTAAAAACCATCTAGCGGGTTATTGCCTTGATTTGGGCTTTAATAGAGGCTTTTCGTGAAACATCCAGCGTCTTTATTACGACCCAAACCTGCCTTTTTCACTAAGCGTTATGCAAGTGGCCGATATTCCTGCACCGTCGGTACTTGGCGTTTTCTGCAGGCCGGGCCCTCGCACTAACACGTGGTTTTGGTGGCACCGTTGGCATATTTAGAGTCAGGCTTTATATTAGAAGTGTGCTGCACCAAAAAGAGTTAAATCTAAAATCTATGCATTGAAAGGGTGCGCTTACAGAAACGCAGCAAAGGTTACCTTCGGTACGCAGGGAATGTCTGCACAAAGGATCACGGAGATACATTTCCGCTGGCAAATCCCGACACGGTCACGTTGAACGGGATGATATAGAGATTCCTTTCTAATACAGCGATTGTCGAGAGCCGCACCGCACTTTGCTCCCTGTTCTTTCTCTCGACGCAATTTTTAATTTAATTCTTCCTTCTTTTTCTAGTGTGCTGTCTAATTTCACATTTTCCTCTTTAAACTGGTTACTTCTCTCTTTATAATCCCACCTCGCTGTGTGTTAGTTTTATACTTGCAGTGGAAATGACGGAAGGATTCTATTACCCGCTCAGGCTGTTTGTGAATTGCAGGGGTATATTTTCGAAGCACCGGGGGCACTTGGCATTATTTGTTACAAATGTAGTTGGCACTCTGGGCAGGTGAGTTGCGTTATCGGAAGCGTGTATGAGTATACCCCCCCATCCTCCGGGTACAGATCGCTATACCTTGCGCAGGCTCGCCGCTTCAATATGAAAAGTCATTAATGCATCTGTCTATCAGATCAAAATCTGTGGCAAGCCAAACGTCATTGCCCATCTCCATCGAGTTTTTTTTTTTTTTTATATATATATATATATATATATAATTGTAGAAACTATGCATTATTTGGTAAATTATTGCAGCTGGACGGTGCTGCACCTCACAACGCCTTCAATGAATTTTGTAAATATGCAAGTGATGGCTTTTTTAGGTTTTAGGGCCATGTCCTCTAAATGCAGCTCACTGTGAGACTGGGCTCGGAGAGCGCTGATTGTGAGTATGGTGACGTTGGGCTGCAGCGGCGTGTAGAGCTCCAGGAGTGGCTCGGCTACCCTGAGAGGGGCAAAGGTTTTATTTTAATAAAATTCACTGCTTTTTGATAAGTTTTCGAAAGAGGTGGTTCTTTGCTTCCATGAGCCGAACTGTATGTCCCGTCGAGTCCCGTCCTCCTGTCGGTCTGGTTTAGAGCAATAGAAGCGAGGGTCGCTTACGTTAAAGCTGCCCTTTGAGTCTACAGGCTGGTGACGGGCAAATGTCTAATAATAATTGCTGATGACTCTTGCAGATTAATGTAAAAAATATATATATTTGCCTGGACTAGATTATTGTACATACTCTAAATACTGTTAATACACTGTGTGCGAGAGTCATGGGAGTTGTAGTTTAAGAAACAGAGACCCCAAGGCAGCATTCATTAGAAAAAAAAAAAAAATGGCAGTTCTTACAATTTACGGTATCACCAAATTACATGCTTTTTCCTCCCATTTGATAAAAGCTCACTGTCATCAGCCCTTCACGATCAATGATCAATAAATGCAAACTCTCATGCCTGTCCAAAGAATTAGACGTAATTACTATAAAATGTATCAATGCTGTGTTTCAGTGCTGTTACCCACCCTGGGGTATTTAATGGTTAACAGTGCTCATATATATATATATATATATTATAATTTTTTTTCCTTTATTTATAACGCCACGAGTGCAAATATTTTAGTGCATTTAATTCCTAAACTACAATGCATACCATTGATTTCTAATGTATTTACCTTTAACTCTTTTTGTTTGCATAATAACCTCCTGATCAGAACTGATCAGAATTTTCTTAAAGGGAAAAAAAACAAAATTCTACTGAATCTGTAAATTTTTCACTTAATTCTCCACACTATGGGATGTCCATGGGAGCTCCAATCCTCCAGGCTCTCGGAACCTGTCAAGGTTTTAGGTTGGCGAGCGTCCCGCTGCGCTCTTTGATGCTCCAAGTTAGTTCAATTGATTGCGTGCTTGTTGGTGTTCCCAATTGTCTGATGTGATAAAGGAACGGCGAATCGCGTTGTTTGCTGTGTTCCTGCTTTAAAGCAGGTCCTTGGTGTCTCGGTGTGATTGACAGGCAATGCTTTTGGGAGGGATGTGTGTAAAGTTAGGAAAGAAGCTCTTAATGCTGTATTTCTGGTCACTTTTCACTATCGCAGAGCATTGAGCCGATTGCTTGGAGTTCCACATTCCGCACCATTCTGCGTCCCACGCGTTTAATTCAATTTTTTGTTATTTTTGTGGCGTATTAACGTTGGATCGGAAGACTTTTTGTTTTGTTTTTTAGTTTGTTGGCATTCCCAGAATCTTTTACATCAGTGACTGTTTACTTCTGTTGCAGTCTTTAGAGAACTTTGCGGTGCTAACAGTCTAGCCAAAGATTCGTCGGATCTCGGGGCTCCTCCAGACCTACAAACTCCTTTCTAAGACTACAAGTAACGACGGTCTTTCATTAGAGATCCCATTCAATGTGATTAATAACCAACATTGGATTAAATATGGTTAATGTTTACATACTCAACGAACAAAATAGTTTTCACGCTTCCCATCGGCACGCGGGTTTCAGCCGAGCCAGCCATACGCAGCCGCTTGATCGCTTTGGGTGTTTAGTAGGAAAAGTGATATAAATCCGTATCGAAATACACTGAGGGCTTCTGCACTTTTAATGTCGGCCAAATAGTCATTTTTGTTGATTCAAAGGTAGACGGCGCTGTCGCTGGAGATCCCGTTCTATGTCGCTATAATTAACATATTGTTTATTGAATTATTGCTGAGTATGCATAGTAATAAAATCAGTGGGAGTGCCTTTCTGCGCATGCTCGTGGGGTCTCATTATACCCCCTGGAATCTCAAACGAGCCCACGTGTAAGAAGTGTTCAGCCAAACCCCCTTTTTATGCAATGATTTGGAGAGAGGGGTTACTGATGACTGCGTTAAGGGGGGGGGGGGGGTAATTTAAAGTTGTGTACTCAGAATGCACTCAGAAGTGTGTATGATGGCTGGAATGTCCCTTTAAATGTAATCTGACCGCCACATTCTTATCTTTATATATAAGAGGGGGGGTATTTGTGCTTTTAACCCCACGGCTGCCGGGGCCCGAGCAGTCGTGTTGCTTGGCTGTTGCCATAATCTTCACTCTACATCTTTCAGGGTCTTCGTGTCGTGTGCTGGTGACCCCATTCCTTCTTAACCCCTTCAAAGCTGGGTGTTTCATTCTCGCGATAAAAAGTAGGGTATCCACCAATCTACAATTGTAACACTAACAAGGTGCTAATTTTTTTTTTTTTTACTGTACACAAAACTGTAGTATCGTTAAACGTCGTATTTTATCTAGATAGTAGTTTTTTTTAATGTAAAACAATTAGCTTTGGTGTCTTTGTATATACATTTATTTAGTGTGTTTGTTTACAAGGCCCGTTAATCATATTATTACGAGAGCCCTTCTGCTCCCTGAAACATTTTGTGCCGTAATCAGAGAATGGCTCCTAAAAAGGAATTGCTTATAAAAATGCACCAAATATGAATATTTGGCCCATTGCTGGACAAATCCCAGGAGCCAGGTAGACCTCTTCTATTGGTGTCTCTGCTTTCCCGACGGTTTGTCCCCGACATATTGATGCCACAATGTTTCAGTTTTTGGTTGAGAATGCTGAGGGGGCCTTTCTACAGCGAGCCCCATGTTGTCCCAAGTGTTTTTTTTGGGTTATAGTGACGATCGTCTACGTGGACGGTCACCACGGCCAGCGTTCTCCGGGGGCTCGTCCGTCTGTTCCGTGGTAGAGCGCATGGTCGTTGGGTTTTTCCCATCTGGTGTCTATACTCTGTATCATGGTCGTGTTCCAGGCTATCCCACAAGCACCATCTTTTCTACACTTCTTCCAAGCTATGGGGTGGCTTGTGGTGGTCTTCTTACCCTAGATGTAGGAAGCAGCACTTTTTTTGGCCGTTTTGCCAGTTTGTGTTACAAACGAGGATATGTGAAGCCCCCCCCCCCAAATAGCTTCCCGTGTCGGGCTTTGTCTCCGTATACCACCAGGGAATGCCAAGTAAAAGACATTCTCACACAAGAACTGTTTCTATCTTCCAGCGTAGGCAGCGTATAGGATGTGACTGTTAAGACTTTGGCACCAAGAGCTAACGTATTCTGTTTAAATGAGTTGGACGTCTCTGCGGGAGGAAGCTCCATTCACTCGTTTGAGATGCAGATGGACGCTTTCTATCTGCTTTGAGCCGTTGGTTAAACGTGTAAATGTATCAAAGCCTCTCCTTCTCCGATGAGCTTCTTGGCGTGACCATGCAGTAGACATTTATTTTAGTGCCCCCGCGTGGTGGTCTCTGAATACAGCCAAACGAACTGGGCGCACGTCCTACTCTTCCCACCGACTCGGAAAAATTGTTAAATTACCCCAACACGTTTGAAAATACCTGTTAGCATCCTTCCGTCAAATACAAAAGAAAAGAATCCCCTCCTGGTGTATTTGGCGCGTTCCCTGTGGCTTTTTTTTTTTTTTTTTTAAAAACAATTTGTCGGTGTTTATCTTCTGAAATTAAAGGTGTTGCTCCACTTATACAAAACACGGTGACCGCTTTAGAATGTTGTGTAAAGAACCTTAACAGATCTGACATTAGATTCTAAAGGTTTTGCCAAATAAAACAAACCTTAAGATGTTGAAGTTTCTATGGCAACCTATCAGTGCTTGTTTCTGTGCCACATGACATTCCTGACAAATCACAGGCCTTTTTTTTTGTTGTTGTAGGTGGAACGGCAACTTTTAGCACGGGGGTCTTCCAAATGGGGGGGGGTGCATTATCAAATATTACAGGAAAGCCAAACGTCTTCCGTATGATCTGAGAATATGTCTGTCTCCCATTTTTTGAGTTGGTTGCAGAGTAGAAGACATGCGCGGTGCGTACGCCGCCCCAGGATCAGCCAATGAGATTGTTTCCGCGTTCTCATATCTGGTGTACGGTGAGATTGTGCCATATCAGACAGTCCTGTTTTCTTCCCGGGATGCTCTTGCTTTCGTTTGCCCCAAATGGGTTGGGGAAGGAAAATGCCAGCCAACTGGCCACAGTTGTGCGCTACCTCAGTAATTGCCTCTCCTGTCAGAGCGGGGCTTTGTGTGCGATGGGGAAGGCAACGGCGAGCTTATCATCGGGTTCTGGCAGTTGGGGTCTCTGGCAGTTGGGTGCTACGCTCTATTCACTTTTCCAGCCTCTGTTTGCGTTTTTTTTAAAAATACATCGTTTTATTGATAGAAAAGGCCGAAAATGACCAAATTTTCAAAACCAATAGGACATCGCTTAAGATCACTTTAAATACGGACCGGTTCGGTTTCATATTCTTTCGTGATGTCATAATACTCCGTATACCGATTTGTCCTCCAATCAATGTAAACTTTTTCTAAAATAAGAAATAGGTGTTTTGTTTTTTAACCCCTTGTGCCTTTTTGCTTCTGACACATCATAAACATGGCAAAATAATCCTATAAAAAAAAAAATAATAATCTTTTTCCTCTCCCAGTGTATTGCGAGACACATTTTATCTACCTAAAACTATTTATAATTATGTCCTTACAAAGTTGGATGAGACTGGCTATATGATAACTTACCTTGACTATGACTTTTACTTGAAATCCCTTTTTATCCAGTAATTTTATTTTTTAATCCTGCAGTCTTATTTTATATTGAAAAATTAAAACTTGTGTGCCAGCATAAGACCAATATATATAATTTTTTAAATTTTATTTTTGCCACAAAACTCGTCTATATGGGAACTGTCAGGTGGCGTTTTTTTTCTTTAATTTTTTTGTGTTTTTGAAATTTGTATCATCAGCTCTGTGTAAGCTATATATAAATACATATTTTATTAACTAAAACGAATCACACACAACTATGCTGCAGATGTAACTTATCAGCATTATTGCACTTTCTCAAAATATGTCCCAAATTCGGATCGGTACACGGACGGTGTTATATACATTCTGACAAATACGTCTGAGACAAGAAAAAAAGTGAATAAATGTAGTACCATCAAAAAAAAAACCTGAAATGCTGCATTGTAACCTTTTATGAATTTTATTTTTATTGTATCTTTTTTTTTTTTTCCCGAAAACTAGTTTGTACTTGTGTTTCTATGTGAACTCCTAAATAATGTATTTTTCCAACATACTGCCTTGCGGCTGTGGCTTCCACGACGCCCCCCCCCGAGATCTACGGCGTCCTGCAATGCCTTTCGACCTACTCATTGACTTTGGGCACTGCGTGAGCTTTAACTCCATGTACTCTCCATCCGCTGCCTGCTGTCTATGCACTGTGGCACAATGTATGTATCACGGGCCGCCAATATGTATCACATCAGCTGTTGATGAACGCCAAGCTTGCCTACACATAGGCGAATAGTTGCTGAGTGTCATGGGAGTTGTAGTTCGAAAGCTGCAGAGCTGCCTATTGGCTATACTTAGGTCCTCCTTACAGTTTAAAAAAAAAAAAAAAAAGAATGGAGTGCCCAGTCTTCTGCACCCCTTTCTTGTGTGATTGCTCTGAAAAATTGCCATTTATTGTATTAATATTTCAGTTGGGTTAGTCATACCCCGGCGCACTATGCTGTAGGTTGGTTCTGTGCGGCTGTGGCCTTTCAGATTTGGTACTCCAACTTCCACCACCCTCAGCCAACCGCTTAAAGGGGCCGCAGTTGCAAAATTTGGAAAAAGATTTGCTTCGGCTGTTACTATGGAATGGAGTTTACATTGTCGAATCATGCAGGTCCTGTTGTAACCATTCACTGCCAGGTTCTCTGCGATATAATCCCTGCTGGCAGAATATGGGTTAACTGTTTTTATTTTTACGCTTCAATAACTAGTTTTTTGCACTATTTTTGCAATAAAATGTTTCACTGACTTATCTCTGCCCCCCTGTCGGTTTTCCTCATTATTTCAGTTATGCGAATATTAAAGCTTTATCCAGAAAGCTCCAAATGCTGTAGCCGATCTCAGACTGATGTGAATGTTGGGTAACCTGACAATATTTTCTATGTAAAACCTGTTTTAAGTTTCTTTTTTTTCTTCTTCTTGTAGTATGTTGATAAAATAAAAAATTTAAATACGACTGTTGTCCGTCTTTCCGCGCAGACGCCGGCGCTTGACGCGTTCCTTGTTCGTGGTTGTAGTCCTTACTGTGAATAGCTCTCCTTGGGCAGACCCACAAAAGTTCCCGGACCTCCATCACTCCATCTGCACCCCTCCGTTCCACATCCGCTTTTCTACCTCCACCTTTTCCCTGCCAAGGGTTCTCTTTTAGGGTAATAGTTTGGCACTCAGACGGCCCCTTGAGGAATGCCAGTTTTGTTTGTACCTTAAAGTGGGGGATTTTATGGAAACCTTTTTGATTCTTGAATGAAAATAAAAAGTGCACTTACCAGGAAACGTATTAATGAGGCTTAATGCCACACATACTATAAGAGCATATATAATATATATATACACACCAATCAGCCATAACATTATATAATGTATTTGCTCTATTATAAGATGCAGATATGAATATTTTTGGGGAAAAAATCCTGAATAGGAAAAGACTACCCTATAGGAAAAAGGTTTTACTAGTAAGTATTAATGTAAACTATTTTTTCATGTTTAATAAAAACGGAGAAAAATGACTTTTTTGTTTTATTTGCCCCCTGTTATGCACATCTGCCCCCAGGCTTTCCTCTCTGCCCCCCAGAAATACCTTATACTCCCCTATATGCCACTCTGCCTCCAGAGGAGGATCTGGGTCTCCTGCAGCGCTGCGGGGGATCTGGATCTTAGTCTTATAGTGAGACCTCTCTGAGGTCCGATTATAAGATGACCTCGAATATAAGATAAGGGGTATTTTTCAGAGCGTTTGCTCTATTTAAAAAAACAAACAAAAAAACCCTTGTCTTATAATTGAGCAAATGTTTGTGTGTGTGTATAATATACCGATCAGCCATAACATATGATTTTAAGCTTGTGGGCAGGGCTCTCTCCGCCTAATGTATTGGTTTGTCTTCTCTTCTTGTCTTTGTTCTCGTCTTGTCAGACCCCTTGAATTATGTTTTGTATTAAGCGCTATATAAATTAATTTATGCACAGATCAGCCATAACATTATATATACATATATACACACACCCACACACCCACCCTGTCAGTGGGGGGATATATTAGGCAGCGAGTGAACATTTCATCCTAAATGTTGATGTTAGAAGCAGGTAAAGTGGGCAGCGTAAGGATCTGGGTGACTTTGACGAGGACCAAATTGTGGTTGGGAGACGACCGGCTCAGAGAATCTCCACAACTGCAGCTCTTGTGGGGCGATCCCGGTCTGCAGGGGCCAAAAGCGACCCAAGGAAGGAGAAGCGACAGGGTCATGGGCAGCCGAGGCTCATTGATGCACGTGGGGGCCGAAGGCTGCTGGTTCTGATAAAAATAAGTCGGAACACGCAGAGCATCGCAGTTAGGGGCCGCAGCTCAGTCCCATGCTGACCGCTGCCAAATGCACCTACAACCGTGGAGTGAAGGAAGAAGGCTGCCGGTCTGATGAATCCTGTTTTCTTTTATACCACGAGGATGGCCGGTGCGTTGCTGGAGAACACACGGCACAGGGACGTGTCCATGGGGGCCGCACCTCGCAGCTTCCAGGATCTGCTGTTTATTGAGGTAGCATGCAGATTGTCAGACACCTTAGGGGGCGTCGTAAAACTGGAAATCCTTTTATCCCTACCTATGTTCCAATCTTTACATTCTTGTTGCAGTTTGTTACATCTTCTTTCCCAATGTAACCCTGTGTGTGTGTGAGCCTTTCACAGGCTTCATCGCGGTATTAAACCCTCCATTTTCTTATCAAAGAGGCATTTTCTTGTTTCTTATTCGAGCTACGTGGATTTAAACTATTTACCCCTAGATGAAGGTGCGTCGGCACCTGGAATCCCCTTTCCCAAATATACCCCATTTCTGATGCTGCTAACGTCTTATATATATAAACTCCCCTGCTTTATGTTTGCCATTACAAATAAACCGTAGATAAAATATACTAGAACACCCAGAATCAGTGGTGGAACTACCGGGGTCGCAGGGGTTGCGACTGCGACCGGGCCCCGGCGGCAGGGGGCACCAAGCCAAGGGGCCGCCCGAAATCTTTTTTCAGTTTTTTTGTTTTTTTTTAAATAAGGCAGGGACCAGAGGTGCAGCCCGCGTAAGATCGGCAGCCAGGGCAACCGATCTTACGCTAGCCGCACCTCAAGCCCTGCTACTTACTTGTGGGAGGGTCTTCTGGACTGCACAGAGGAAGCGGAGTTCACGTGACATCCTACTTCCTCTGTGCTTTAGCAGAGAAGGCAGAGGGAGGCGCGCCCCCTGCTGAAGTCTGTGAGCGGCATCGAGGAGCTGCAGTGCAGGTAAGGGGGTGGGGAGGGTGTTTGAATGAGTGTGTGTGATTGAGGGAGTGAATCTGTGAATGAATGGTTATATGAATGAATGAGTGTGTGTGTGATAGCATGGATGTGTAAGTGCTGGAACCTAGGCATGATGGGACTATGATTGCTGTTAGCAATCACACTCCTATCATGCCAAGTCAGCCAGTAC